>JAOSBN010156312.1:5000-22889 GCA_027563595.1 Erythroxylum suave | reverse complement strand
TTTGCACATGACTAATTCACCACAAAATCCTCACTTAATGCTATTTTATAATTCAAAATCCCACTAAAAGATCGGGGCCCAACACGTCATATGACAGGGGAAAAGGCCTACTTGATTGATTATCAGAATTGAATGGATGGTCATGTGACTTTCGGAGATGAAAAGAAAGCTCTCGTGATTGGTAGAGGAACATTGTGCTTGGATGGTTTGCCTCCTCTCAAGAATGTGCTTCATGTCGATGGATTGAGGACAAATTTGGTAGGTATAAGCTAACTATGTGATGATGGTTTGCTAGTTAAATTTACAAGTAATGGATGCAGGGTACATACCGAAAAAGGGGAATGTATCGTGAGCAGCAAGTGATCAGCCGACAATTGCTACGTGTTGCAATTCATGACTACATGCAAATTGGCCACTCATGAAAATAAAATTGATTTATGGAATCAAAGGCTTAGGCACGTGAATTTTGATCTCATAAGCAAATTAACAAAATTGGAGGTTGTGAAGGGTTTAGCCAAAATGAACAAAGAAGGGAAATCAATTTGTAATGGGTGTCAGATGGAAAAACAGCTGAAAGTGCCACACAAACAGGTTAGATATGTTACCTCATCTCATATATTTGAATTGGATCACTTGGACTTAATTGGTCTAACACAACATGAGAGCATCGGTAGAATAAGATACTTTCTAACTTATGTTGATGATTATTCGAGATATACTTGGGTAGCATTTTAAAAAAATAAATCAAATGCGCTTAAGGCTTTAGAAGCTTATGTGTGCAGGTGATGAATCTGAAAATTTGACTATATTGAGAATTCGATCGGATCACGGAAGAGAATTTGAGAATGCAAGTTTTAATGAATTCTGTGATGAGTACAGCATCTCACAATAATTTTCTGCGCGCAAAACTCAACAAAAAAATGGAGTTGCAGAGAGGAAAAATAGAACATTTCAAGAAATGGTTAGATCTATGCTAAATGGCAGCAAAATATCTATGTGATTTTGGGCTGAAGCGGCTAACACAGCTTGCTACATATGCAATAGAGTATGTCTTCGAAGCTTTCTGAACAAGACGTCAAATGAACTTTGGAGAGGAAAGAAACCAAATGTGAGCTATTTTCATATTTTCAGAAGCAAGTGCTATATTCTTCGAGATCATGAGCAACTTGGAAAATTTGAAAGCAAAAGTGATGAAGGAGTCTTCATTGGGTACTTAAGTCATAGTAAAGCCTACAGAGTGTACAATCAAAGAACAAGGAAAGTGCAAGAATCCATCTATGTTCTAATAGATGATGCATCTTTGTTGAATGGTCAAGTGGTTGAAGAGAAAAATAGCAACCAACCATCTAAATCAACTCAAACAACCAATGAGACAAAAGTAAAGAATTGCCTAGATGTGCAGTTAGTTGATGCAAACGAAGTAACAGCAGAAACTGATTTACAGTTAGTTACTGCTGAGGAAGTAACTGCAGAAATTAAAGAACTTTCAGTTACTTCAGATAATGAAACAACCAAATCACTAGAAGATGATTTGAACTGAGGCTCTTTATCTCGAATTCAAAGAAACCATCCAGTAGAAAATGTTATTGGGAATATGAGCGAAAGAAGAAAAACAAGAGAAAGGAAAAAGGTTGATTATAGAGAAATTGCAGGATACCTGTGCTACACTTCCTTATTTGAACCAAAAAACGTAAAAGAAGCACTACAAGATGAATTATGGACAGCAGCTATGCAAGAAGAGTTGATTCAGTTTGCACGGAATGATGTATGGGAATTAGTGCCAAGACCATAAGATACTAATGTAATTGGTACAAAGTGGGTGTTTCAGAATAAAACAGATGAAAAGGGGAATGTTACCAAGAATAAAGCAAGCCTAGTAGCTCAGGGATATTCTCAGGTGGAAGGAATCGATTTCGACAAAACATTTGCACCGGTGGCACAACTTGAATCGATTAGATTACTATTGGGCATCGCATGTATAAAAGGTCTTCAACTTTATCAGATGGATGCAAAGAGTGCCTTTTTGAATGGGTTTATATAGGAAGAAGTTTTTGTGGAGCAACCGAAAGGTTTCATTGATTTAGCCCATGCAGACTATGTTTACAAAATGAAGAAAGCATTTTATGGACTTAAAGAAACACCAAGAGCCTGCTATGAAAGACTCACTCAATATCTTATGAAGCAAGGATATAAATGAGGTAGTGTTGATAAAACCTTGTTTATTAAAAAGTTTAAATATGATTTTGTGATAGCTCATATTTATGTTGATGATATTGTGTTTGGTGCTACATGTTCAAAGATGGTTGAAGAATTTATTAAGCTAATGACATTTGAATTTGAAATGAGTATGGTGGGTGAGTTAAACTTCTTTTTAGGTTTGCAAGTAAAACAAGTGAAGGATGGAATTTTCATATTGCAAACCAAATATGCTAGCAATGTAACAAAGAAGTTCAGTCTTGAGAAAGCTCGACATGCAAGAACACCCATGAGTGTTTCAATGAAACTGAACAGAGATGAGAATGGGAAAAGGGTTAATGAAAGTTTATATTGCAGCATAATCGGTAGTTTATTGTACTTGACTGCAAGTAGGCCAGGTATCTGCTATAGTGTTGGTGTATGTGCTCGTTATCAAGCAAATCCAAAAGAATCACATCCAATAGTGGTTAAGAGGATTTTTAGATATATAAGCAGAACATCATATTTTGGAATATGGTATACATCATGTTCAACATCTTATCTAGCTGGATACAGTGATGCGGATTGGGCTGGAAATTTAGATGATTGCAAAACTACTTCAGGGGGCTTTTTTTTTTTTTGGAAACAATCTTATCTCTTGGTACTGTAAGAAGCAAAATTCAATCTCACTCTCAACTGCTGAGGCCGAATACATAGCTATAAGAAGTTGTTGTTCACAGTTACTTTGGATGAAACAAATGTTAGAGGACTATGGGATTGATCAAAACTAGTTAACAATTTTACGTGACAATAAAAGTGCCATAGATATCTCAAAGAATTCGATTCAACATTCACAGATGAAACAAATTGATCTTCGATATCACTTTATTCGGGAGCTCGTGGAAAGCAAGGCGGTCATCTTATCTCATGTATCTACCAAAAAGCAGTTGACAGATATTTTAACAAAACCTTTTGATGCGGTAAGGTTTGAACTACGTAGAGGAGCTTTGGGACTTTGTGCCCTTCATTATTTATCTCTTTGTATTGTTTGGAAAAAAAAACACAACATTTTGGGTAAGGGATTTAAATCCCTAACTTAGCTTCTTTGTTTCTTCCTATTGCTGTCGCACACTCACGTTCCTCATACTATCTCCAAGCAAGTCTCCTCTACACTCCACGCAAGCCACCCACACAGGTAAGTCACGTTTCTCTTCTCTTCTTCAGCATTCATCTTGGATTTGAGCAGTCTTTCAGTGTTGGTGTTGGTCATCACGCTGATTTCTTCAGCTATTATACTTTGGGTGGTGACTCCTCATATACGACGTTCCTTATCTGGTACCGACTTTCTCTTCACATTATTCTCTGATTGGGTTGTGACTGAAGCTGAAGAATTGTGGTTCACTATCTTGGATTGTGATTAGGTATGTGGATTTTGGAGATTTATTTGATTGATTGGGTGGAAATCAACTGCTTCTGTATTTGATCTGTTGAATCTGAGCTAATTTGACGTTGAAGCCTTCTAGTTTACTGGTTGTGGATTGGATGGAGGTTCAATATTTGCTGGTTATTGTTTCTTCTTTGCTACTTGGGTTCTTAATTGTCTGTGCTTGGTGTTTACTATATTGATGCCTTTTGCCTGTTTGACATTGGAGTATGGGAAAAACCAAGGAAAAGGTTTTATTCTCTGTTTCTGATAAAAAGGTAGCAGCTCCTACACTACGTTCAAGTTGCTTGCAATTTAATCCAGCATCTGGTAGAAGTTTTCCTGGGATAGGGTCATCTTCGACGGTGCCTATTGACATTCTAGATGTCCAGGAACAAAATGATCCTGTTGATGATGTTGCTTGTGTAATTGAATCTATGGTGGACGAGTCTTTAGATTCTGAAGCAGCCCTCCGGCTCAGTCTGTTCCACTGCCGGTACCTCCTCCGGCTTCTAGAAAGCGTACAAAGATGAAATGTCACAAGTTTGTCCACCCGCCTCGTTTTCATCCCTCAGCCAGATTGCCAGTCGACAAAGCCTTTTCATTCAAGTCTCATACTCCAGCCGTCGAGCAGAAATGGGATACACTATCAGATATTGGGTTTGTTCTTGATCGGCCAATCAACCTAGTTGAATTTTAGAATCATGGTTTGCACATTCTACTTTCAACGCGTAATTTGTTACAATCCTCACTCCTTCCTCAACATTATTACTCTGATTTGGTAAAAGAATTTTACTCCAATTTGACATTTGGTATTTTAAATGTGCTTGCTGTCTCTTTTGGAGTTATTTATGTGTAGGGTCGGGTAATTCGTTTTAATGCTACTCGGTTAAATATGTTTTTGGGATTTGACAATATGATTGGTGATCTATTCTATGATGATGAGTGGGCTATCTCGACAATTCTAATTGCCACAGTTTTAACTGGTGGCAAACTCACTGCATGGCTATCTAGTTCTGTTCTTCGATCATCAATGTTAAACCAGAAGTATTTTGTGCTTTTTAAGTTGATTGTGACTAACTGGATGCCAAATACGCATATTGTGACCATCTATCTTGCCCAGGCCAAGCTGCTCTATGCGATAGGTACAGGAGTCAATCTCAATCTTGGGCGTCTTATTATCGACGCGATGCTAGTCATGGAGAGTAAGCCTCACTCTCTCTTATACTTTCCATGTTTAATCTCACAAATTTTTTATTTCAGTGAGGTTCCTAAGATTGAATCAAGCATCCTGAAGTTCGTATCATTGATGACTATTTCTCCATGGATTTTTCGGCAACCACGGGTGGTGGACCTACCGTATGTTGCTTCGGATCCTTTGGATTCCACGAGGACCTCCAATGTTAATCCCCATGCAGCCTTATTTTTTGAGATTAAGCGAATTGAAGGTGTTCTTCAAGTTGCTACTGTAGCCCTTTGTAACTTGAAGCAATGAGTTCTTTGTTTTTCAGGAGCTCATTAACTTTTGACTTTTTGACATCTATTGTCTCAAAGGGGGAGAACAAATATAAGCTTGTATTTCTTCTCTTTATCTTTTGTTGACTGAACTTGGCTTATGCTGATGTACTTGAATATTGCATTAAAGGGGAGCAACAAGAATTTTATTCTAAATGTCTCATTTCCATGTGTAGTTTTTGAGTTGAGACAAAAATGTCAAAAAGGGGGAGATTGTTAGGATATATTATATATATATCTTATTTAGTTTTGGCATCTTAAATTGGACATATAGAATATTATTTATTGGATTGATGAAGATGGGTGGAGATTGTGCTTTAAATAGATATGAAGATTGTGTTTTAATTGAAGTCTATCAAAAGGGAAGTGAGATATATCACATATTGGAAAAAATATACAGATTACATGGGTCTTGGTTTTAGGTTTGTTGGCTGTGCACAGTGCTTATCTTTTTATTTTTCAGTAAGCCGAAATACGTTTATAACGTGAATGAAGTTAGTGTGGGTTGTGTGTCGATGATTGATGACTGCTAGCTACGCACATGTTGTTGAGAGCTGAATAACGCATCTACAATCAGTCTTATGAACCATTGGGTGTGCGTAGTGAGATAGCTTGGTGGAGGCTTAGTGTTTTCATCTAGACAGTGATTAACATGTTCTTTGTATGAACCACGGTGAAGTTATTTTTGTGATCAAAGCGTTGCACACATTTGGATTTTATGATATGTTGAAGTTCATCTTTGGTGAAGTGGTTTTTGACTTTTAATTGAAGAAACACCGTGAGTTATTTTCTATGAAGAAAGAGTGAGCTATGGTGGAGAATTTCAGCTGGTTTATTTGGAGGATATAAACCCGTAGGGAAGTCTTCGATAAACCCGTAGGGAAGCCTTCGTTAATCTCAAGTATTTCGTTATCTATTTTTCTGTTGATTAAATACTTGAGCTATTTTTATTTATTATTACTTTAAGTGAGAGTCGTTAAAAAATCCTCTGACGAGGTTAATACAAATCGATCGTGTTATCAAATGTGAAAGTTTTTCACGAGTAGTTAAATTATGAGATAGTTGCACAGATTAAGAGGTGCTCTATTAGGTCAACTTTTTGTAATTTTATTATACTACTGTGAAAGTGATCAATTTGGATAAGGGCTCCGCAAGCATAGACAAAGTGTGCCGAACTGTTTTACCAAATTTTTGGTATTTTTATTATTTCAATTTTGCCTGTTTTTATTTTATTGGTGGTAAAGAAGTTTGCAGAAAGTTGCGAAATAATTAACCCCTTTGATTTTTCAATTTCAATTTAGTGACATACAACAGGTAGCAAGAGAAGAATCATGACATAATTTATATTCATGGTCTTATTGAAAAAGGGAAGATGAATCAAGCAATTATAAAGTGCATAACACCCTACAAGCAAAAATTGTCTTTAACCAAAGCAGTAAACAACAGAATGAAATTATGCCAAAACTTTGGAGCACTTCCAACGCACTCTCTCATTATTCTCCATTTCAAGTTTGGAACCATCAACGAAGTTGCATGCTTTAAGAAAACATGAGGGGTGTCCCAATAAATTGAAACATTTCTGGTATTGATCCAAACAAGAATCAAGTCTAACTAGTAAGCTGTCCAAACCCTACATCCAATCATTAGGTGAGACATTTGTGCTTTATAAGGGGAAATGACCAAAAATATACTACTCCAGAACTCGAACTGTGATAGGGTTATTAAGACAAAAGCCTCTATTCTTTGTAATAAATGCATTCATAGCTGCAGTCCTCGTTGGAAAGCGTACCAGCGTTACGGGTAATCCTTGCCTGCAATAAATTTAAAGGATTGTGTAATAAGAACAGCAAATAATAGTTCCTTTTGTTTGTTCGAGAACCCAATTAGAGGAACACTCCCCACCAACCTTGGCATTTGGATGGAAGATGGCTCGTATTCACAACCAGAAAGGAAACGCTCTACATCATCTATAGATGCACTTCGTGGTACTCCTCTCAATAAAACCTGAAAATTTTAGGTGTGCTCATACAGGGATCAGCTTGGCAGTTTTGCCAAAATCTTTAATTGCATATATTAAATTCACTAACCAACAGGATAAGAACAATTGATACTTTCGCAACATATTAAACAATTTTCTATCGATATATACATACATATGTTAAAGTAGTATTCAAACAGTGTCAAAGCAAATTCCATATGTTGACAACTTAATCCAGACAAAATGAAACTTGCAGTTCTAAGGTACATGCATATGCTGGTTGACTGATGCAAGATAGTTTCCAATCTCACATAATTACACGGCTATTTAGATTGTGAATAAGGAAAAACAACTCAAAGGAACATGTACACGAAAAGGTGACATGGACTTACAGTTTTCCCATCATAAGGCATAAGGATATCCCATTCAGATCGATCAGCCTGACTCCACACAAAAATAATATAACCTATCAAATTCTGAATACTAAAAAGGGTCATGAATAAAATCTTGTGGATATGAATCAGTGGCATCATTACCCTCTCCAGTCTGTACAACCTTCCCTTTTTTGCAAGTGTCCTATTTGCACTATCATAGGCTTGATGTGTAGGAAATTGCACCATCCTGCAAAAATAATAACAAGTTGCTGGAAACAGAAATTTCAAAATTTTCAAATAATCCTTGAAACCATAAACGGGAAGTTTGCACCTTCATGGCTAGCTCTAGTTTTATTAGCTAGCTTAAATTTAGGTTTTTGTCCTAGTCCAAGGTCTAGATTTTCACCCTATTTGTGTCAGGATATGCTGATATACCATAAACACCATCTTAGCAAAAAAAAAAAAAGATGCTTTCTGAAGCAAACACCTAAGGAATTGAATGGTTTAACTCTTCATTTCAATATGAAAAAACTAAACAAGACAACCCCAAATGAGGGATATAAGAAATGGTAAACTGCAAAAACTACCAGAGTCATCCACCAGAGTAGTGCATTAAATTTGAAATGATGAGAAAAAGCATACGATGCAATAGGCATATAGTTGCGATTGTAGCTGAACTTTATGTCATCAACTGTCAAATTACTTCCTTGAAGCATATTAATAATGTCAGTCTTGAAGGTGTGCCTTGAGATCCCAAATACTTTTCCATACATCAACCCTAAAACACACACGTAAAACAACATCACTTCTTCGAGAACTAGAAAATCGAGTATAAAATTCCAATAAACCCTGAACCCTTATCCAAGTTTTACCTGTGGAAACATTTGGAATGAAGGAATCGTTTGATGAATCCGCCGATGACGGCTGTTGTTCCGCTTCGGTGGAGAACCACCTCGGCGATCCACGGGCGTAGAACGGACACCCAGGGATTGGCTTCGACCACCGAAGATTCAAGCTTCTTCGGAGACTCATTGTTCGGGAGATTTTGAGAATTTGGAGTAAGTAAAGTTTCTGCTCTGTCTAGTGCAGTGGAGCTTAGCTGCTTCTGAAGTTTGCCAGCGTTGCTTTTCATTGCTTGTTGGGGACAAGTCCCACGACGTCGTTTTGATCAGAAGCCTCATTTTCCCAAAATTTTAACTTACGGGCTTTATCGAAATCATGTAAACCAAAGCCCATAAGTTGTTATAATTTTAAGAGACAATAAATTAAAACATGTCTAATTTTTAAAGAAATTAATTTAACATTAAAATTATAAAATTTTTAATTAATTTTTTAAAACATTTAACACTTAAGTAAAAAAAATTTGTTGTAATAACTTATAAATTGACATTAACATGTTATTTGATAAAATAACAGTAAAAACAATAATTTAGTAAAAATTATACTAAAATGTGAGGTCTTGACAGGTAAAGTAATATGTGACGTTATATTTAACTTGATTTGTACTAATTTTAAAAACCTAATTACTAACTTAAAAATATTAAACCTTATAAAATGGATTGTATTAAAAATATGCAAGTCAGATTTTTTTCCCATAGGCCTATAAAATATTTTAGGAATTCATTTATAAAACTTGATGATTTAGTTGAAAATGATATTATTACTCTTAATACTGAAGTTCTTGATTGAATACAATATTATTTGACAATTTATATTATTAATTTAATAATAAAATATAATAATTTTTAAAAATATATAAAAATATTAGGACAAAATTTTAAGTTTTTATAACTAGATCACTTTCTTATAATCTTATAACCATGGGAAATATGTTATGTTTCCAGACTTGTTTTGAGACTTTCATTAATTTTAGATAGCTTTTTGGTTTATGAGAATGATCAATTAGTGAAGATAAAATGGAAGAATCTCTTATGAAGGGATAGCTATATGGAGTGCTACACACCTAAGCCTTGGCTTATATGACTGGGGGAAGAGATGACTTATTCAATCATCAGAGCTTTTCTTCAGCTTTCAATAATTGGGTTTGTTTTGCGGTTCATTTTTATTCAGGACCAGAGCTTTTGGATCTTTCTCGCTTATCTTTCAAGGTTAGTTCTTGCATTTTGATTCTCCTATATTGCTAAATCTATTGGCTTAGTTATCATCTATAAGTAGTATGTATGATTTATAATTTTTATTGTGATCTTCCATGTAGGTCTCCATATCTGGTTATACAGCTGGTCAATGTGCCAAGCATGTGCCCCAAGGAAAGTACGTTGCTGGAGCTTCAATCCCCACCGGAACCTCAGTGACAATGATCTTGCCCGTGGTACTAAACGTGTTCCCCTTCACTCCGAGATACATCATACATGTTGAAGCAATGATGGTCAGAAATGCAATGACAGTAACTGGCGTCACTATGAAGATGCTCCGTGATGATATGAAACTGTAAACTAACCTGGTAAGTTCCAAGAGTGCAGAAAAGTAACATAGTATCAACAAATACTCCTAAATCCCTGGGCATATCCAAGGGAAGTTGTTATTCTTAAGAAAATGGAGCTTGAATGATGGGGAACAAGAGGAGATTTGATATGCGCCTGTATGAACAAGATTCTACAATATTCCTTACGAATATTGGAATACCGAACGTTTGAGTAGGATAGCTAGTGTAGTGGGGCATTCTCTACTCATGGATACCCAAATAGCAATGATATCTAGAATTATATATGCTAGAATTTGTGTGGAGTTGGATTTAGAGAGGACTTAGCCTTTGTCTTTTTAGTTGGCTACTTACAATACTGAAGGAACAATATCTCTTTTCAGTTGGCTACTTACAATGCTGAAGGAACAGTATCCTTTAAGGAAATTCAGATAGAGTATGAATGGAAGCCTGAGTCTCATATACAAAAGGAGTGGAAGCCTACAGGACGTATGTTTGAAATTGGGACACAACAAGAGTTGGAAAAGGAGATTGTCACACTATCTATAGGTGTAAACATTCTCCAAGAGAGTGGGCAGGAGCAAGGCAATGTACAGACCCAAGCCCCTCAGATGAGTAGCTTCTCAAAAACTCTGGCAGAACTAGGTATAGTCCATCCTCAGGAGATTGGTCAAGAGCCAAGTAACGATAGGGGTCTAGAAAGTCCCAAGATCAATAGTCCTTCACACAACCTTGAGGAACAGAGGAAGGGCGAGGAAAGTCAATAGAAGCCAAACGATTCTAAAGGAAATCTTAAAGATGCTGAATGTCCTGATGTGAGTCAAGTAAGTAGTCCTACTCCTTCTATTACATCTGACTTTGTTCCTAATAGCTCTAATGATTCCCAGAGTCCAAGTTTGGGGGGAGAGGCAGATGGGGTTTTTACTGTTAGGCAGAGCAGGAAAACTAGGAGAAAAAGTTAAGTAGGGCGTTAGTTTTAGTTTAGGTTTTGTGATGGATCTAGGTTTTTGGAATATAAGGGGTCTTAACAACCTGAAAAAACAGCTAGCTGTGAAATCCTTTCTTAAGATGCTAGCTATTTCTTTTGTGTTTTTGATAGAATCTAGGTTTAAGTCTAATTCCCTTTTGAATTCTATTTGTATGTCTATGTTTCCTAGATGGAAGTTCTTCAATAATTTAGGTCAAGCTTCTAGTGCTAGACTAGTGCTAGCTTAAAACCTAGATAGGTTCTCGTGTTTCCCTTTAGTTACCACTGATCAACTGATTCATTTGGAGATGACCCCTATAAACTATGCCTCAGTTTTTTTTTGTCACTTGTGTCTATGGGTCTAATAATTTGAATCATACGAAAAACCTCTAGTCTACCCTTTCGAATATTTATCTCATAGTGGGGAGTCAACCGTGGATTATATTAGGGGACTTCAATGCTATACTATTTTCTCACGAGGCAGAACCTCTTAGGCCGTCGACCATTAATGGTATGAATGACTTTAGGAAGTGGGTGCAGGATTGTGGATTGTTTGACTTAAATTCTGGTGGTCCTAGTTTTACTCAGTCTAATAAACAATCTAGTGACCTCCACATTGTTAGGAAATTGGATAAAGCCCTAATCAATTCAGGTTGGATTACTAGGTTTCCTAGATCCTTTGGAGAGATTCTTAACCCTAACATTTCAGATCAATCTCCAATAGTAATCAGGTCCTTATCTTTCTAAAAGCAGAGATCCTCCCTTTTCAGGTTCTTCAATTTCCTAGCTTCCCAACCAACTTTCCTTCAGATAATAGAGGATGTGTGGTCTTCTCCTGTACGGGGTACTCCTATGTTCTGTGTGGTTTTAAAGCTTAAATTAGTTAAGAAAGTGCTCAAATCCCTCAACTCAGATCAGGTTAGGGATGTCAATGTTAGGGTTGAGCATTGTCAAATAGTCCTAAGACATATCCAAGATCAAATGAGACTTTAGCATAATAGGGCTTCCTTGGAAGTAGAGGAAAATGAGGCCATATCAAACTTGATTAAAGCCTTAAGTGACCAAGAGTCCTTCCACAAACAATGAGGGGGATAGGAATACCAAGTTCTTCCATAACTCTCTCTTAGCAAATACAAACAAGAACAACATTCACTCGTTAGTGGTGGGAAATGATCATAGGATTATTGACTTAGACGAAATTAAACAAAAGTTCCTGGTTTTTTTCAAAAACTCTTTTGGGAATAAGAATGACCTAGGCTCCTCTAAGGAGTATGTGGATTCTCTTTTCCCTCATTCGATCCCTGACCACCTTAGAAACACTCTCCTAGTTGAAGTCTCGGTGTAGAAGATTATGGAGGCTTTTACCTTTTTCAATCCTCATAAGGCCCCAGGACCAGATGGATTTAATGATTATTTCTATTAGCAAACTTGGTCCATTCTTGGGGATGAAGTGACTAGGGCAATCTAGGATTTTTTTCAACATGGGAGGCTACTAAAAGAACTTAACTCAACCTTTATGTCTCTAGTTCCAAAAAAGACTCATCCTTTCAATGTTTCTGATTACAGACCTATATCATGTTGTAATTTGATCTATAAGGTGATCACAAAAATCATGGCCAATAGATTCAGAGAGCTTCTACCCTTCATTATCAGTCCAAATCAGAGTACTTTCATAAAAAACCGTCGAATAGGGGACAATACACTCTTGACTTAAGAGATTTTTAAGAACTACCACCTTCCTAATAATCATCAAAGATGCGCATTTAAAGTGGATTTAGAAAAAGCCTATGATTCTATCCAATGGGATTTTCTCTTGAATGTGCTATTAGCGGTAGGCCTCCCTTCAAAGTTTATCAAATGGATTGAAGAATGTGTTACATCCCCCTCATACTCTATTCTAATCAATGGCTCCCCTATTGAATTTTTTAGTAAAAAGTTGGGGTTAAGACAAAGAGACCCTCTATCCCCATATCTTTTTATTATCTACATGGAAGTACTCTCTAGGAGTCTGAACGTCGTAGTTTCTGATAGTGCTTCTTTTAAATACCACTGGAGGTGCAAGACTTTTAAACTTACACATCTTTTGATTGGCGACGACCTTTTATTATTCTGTCATGCTGATTTGACATTAGTTAGTACCGTTCTAAATTGCTTAAACATTTTCTCAAACTTCTCTGGTCTAGACATGAATCTTAGTAGAAACCAGTTCTTTTTATTCCCTGATGTGGATCATATGACTCACCAGTTGGAAAATATCTCTGGGCTCAAAAAAGGTTCTTTTCCTCTGCGGTATCTAGTAGTTTCTCTGATTACAGATAGATTGTCTAGAAGAGACTGCTTGTCCCTTCTAGAGAAAATAGACTCCAAGGTTAATAAATGGACCCATAAATCCTTATCCTATGTGAGTAGACTTCAGCTAGTTATCTCAGTCATCTCTACTTTTCAGGTTTTTTAGTCAAATCATTTCATCCTTCCCGCCTCCATTCTTAGAGAAATAGAGTCCAAACTTAGGGCTTTTTTATGGTGTGGGAAGGTAGATTCTAAAGCTCATGCAAAAGTTAAATGGAATGACCTTTGTAGATCTAAATAGGAGGGTTTAGGGATTAAACATTTGCAAACCTGGAATAATGTCTTGTTAGGAAAAAGAATTTAGGTACTTTTTAATGATAGAGAAGCCTTGTGGGTTAAGTGGGTACACATCATTATACTTAAAAGGACAAATTTCTGGAGTGTTATTCCTACTAATAATAGTTCTTGAAGTTGGAGAAAGATTCTTCAAATTAGAGATATCATTGCGAACCAATTCAGATATAGGATAGGAAATGGAACTTTTACTTGCTTATGGTGGCATTCGAGAGGAATCCGAAAGGATCTTTCTACTCCGAGATTGATTAATGGATCTGACCTACTGATGAATGCAAAAGTAGCAGATGCTATAAGAGAACATGGATGGTGCTTTCTAGCCTCCACAACTGAGATCATTCATATGTTAGAACCACCAAGGGACTTACCAGATTGTTCCCAATTAGATAGATTGGAACGACTTGCTAGTCACTCAAAAGCATACACAAATGCCTCAGCCTATAAATTTTTTAGACCTCCTCTCCTGAGTGTGCCTTGGCATAAACTTATGCGGCAACACAATACAAACCCAAGACATTCCTTCATCTTGTGGTTAGCATTTCTTGGGAAGTTACAAACAAGGGATAAATTGGTACACCCATCGACATAATTTCAAAATTTTGGACCCAAATACCTTCATTGTCTTTCTTTCCGTTACTATGTATAACTTATGGTCCTAAAGAAATCACGAACCTTCAAAAACAAAGCCATGGAAGAGGGGGGACTTATCACTCGAGTGATCTTCCAAGTTATGAAGCAACTGAGCTTAAACATAGAGAGTAGGTAATAGTGGAGTTTCTACTTAATATTATGTTTCAGATTTGGTTTTCAGGTAAAGGAACTCGTGGTCAAGGAAATTTTGCTATCTCTATGCACGCGACCCCACAGATGAACCCATTCAATTGGATTCAAATTGAGATAGGTTTGGCAATTTGTTCTTGCACAATTCATGTAGGCATAAAGGCAAATGTGACTTTTTCAAACAAGACATATTATAGCCTCTCTGATGGTTCTAGCTTTACTTGTAGAATGTTTGATCTATTTATATCTGTTGCTGTTACTGTTGAATCTGTATATGAGTGTGTTGCTGGCTAGTTGTACCTGCTTACAAGGTCGATCTTGGTAGGTGGCTGTTTTGGTTCATAAGTCCCACTTTTTACATTATGTTCTTAACTCAGGCCTCTCTTTTTGGGTTTGGTAAGAGATTTGCAACTTTGGTAATCTCTTGATTTGTACATAACTCTCTATTGTTTTATTTTATTCAATATAATGATTTACCCAAAAAAAAATACTCCTAAATTTTGATCAATGTCCTTAAATTTGCAACTTGACAGGTTTCTAATTTTCAATAGGGCTTTATCAAATTGGTGATCTCTTTGGTAGGTAGAGACTACAATACCTCTTGGTACAACCCCACGTCAGGCCACACTTGAGCAAGTTGGAAGAGCTCTGATCATTGCCCTTTCGCCGGCATTGGCCAATGCTAAAACAGTAGGTCTCATATCACTATCCAGGGGCAATGACAGGTTTAATAATGGGAGGAGCGTCTCCATTAGAGGCAATTCAACTACAAATCGTGGTAATGAACAAGCTCATCAGTGCATCAACTATTGTTAGTATATTCTCAACTTACCTTTGTTAGCCCGCTTTCTTCACAAAAGCTTACCAATTAGAACCCAAGGTTTTTGCCATAGATTAGACCTAAAGTTGACAATCCTGGAATTCCATAAAGTAAAATAGTCTTTAATAAAGTTTTTGTAAGTAATTAGAATTCTTACAAGTAAAATAGTCAGTAAGATCTTGGAAGACTTTGGTGACAATTTTAAAGAGAACCTTTAGGAGGTTGTATAATGTTGTAGTTATTATATTTCTCTTTGTATCATATTTTTCATATCAATAAAAGAATTATGTCTCCTTACTCATGTACAAAGGTCAAATAGATTGAATAAACCACTTAAATTATCGTATTTTTGCCTTCTTATTTTCTTCCAAATTACTATTTTTCACAACAATTAATATCAAAGCAATTGATATTGTAATAATATGTATTAAAGCCTAAATTTTGTCTTTACGAGTCTAAGGGTTTGCTAACAGGATATCTGTTCATAAATTCGATATTATGAAGTTTAATAAATTGAATAATTTCACTCTAAGGAAGGTGAAGATGGCAACAATTCTTGTTTAGCAGTAATGGCTTAACAACATCGTCAGGAGGAGATTACTGAAGAATTTGGAAGCATAGAAGAAGGAAGAGATTCTATTGAGGGCACACAATGCAATACTATTGAGTTTGGGTGCACAATGAAACCAAAGTTGTTTTGTTATAGAGATGAATTAAAATTAAGTATTAGAAAAGATTGTTTACAAACCATTTATATTAAAAGCAACATCTATATACCTTGAGGATGTCAACAAGTATACATGTAAAAAATTGAATTAATAATTTTGACTGGATCATCTCAGATTTACAAAGGCGTTAGCATTGAAATTGAGGATAAGGATCAAACCATAATGCTTTTGTGTTCCTTGTTCAATTTATACGAGAATTTTGTCAATACTATATTATATGGTACATAGACTATTTCTATCTATCAGTGATATGAAGGATACCTTGCAGTTCAAAGAATTAAAAAAATGGGTCTGTGACATATATGAAGTTAGATCAATCTTGAATATAATTATGCAGAGTAAGGAATAAGGAAAATGGTACTAAAACTAGAGTAAGTCACGATCCAAACTGAAGTCTAAACTTTGATGATTTAATGGTAAAGTTAAAGGATATTTTAATAGGGATTGTCCATAATGAAAAAATAGAAATGAGAACAGGGAAACATGTGGAAAAACAAGCGATATTTTAGTTTAAGAGAATTCCAAAGAAGAGGATAGAAGAGGAAATGATGTCTTAACAGTGAGTAATTATGATTTTGACAGGTGATAAAACATTGAGGTCACTTATCTCATATGAATTTCAATAAAAATTTGTTATGTTCTTTTAATAATATAATGATATTGTAGGATTAAGTGATGATGAAGAGCACACTATCAAAGACAATGGTTCAGTGTAGATAAAGATGCACGATGGAACTATCAGAACATTGGATGTTCTTATATGTTTTTTAGTTTCAAAATAATTTGATTTTCTTAGGTATTCTTATTAGTCAAGGGTATAAATTTCCTAGTGATGATGGATGCTTTAGATGGTAAAGGGTGCATTAACTATGATAAAAGAAAAAGTACAACATAACATATATATCCTAATAAGAACAATAGTAATGGAAATAGTGGTTGTGTCTTAATCTTCAGAGAAGAAGAATAGTATTGTGGTATGACACATACGGATAAATCATTTTGGTAAGTGAGAGATGAAAGAACTTTATAAGAAAAGCTTATTGAAGGATGTCCAATACAAGAAGGAAAACTTTTGTAAGTTTCATTCACATAGTAAAAAGTCTAAGATAACCTTTAAAGTTATAATCTTTAACGAATGACATATGTTGAGGCAAACATATATGGTAAGATCTTTGGCACAAGAAGAAGGGGTTGATCCGTATCATCTTGACTTAGTTCTGATTTATCTATTTTCTTTTTTTAAGAATACCGAGTCGGGGTCTTCTCCTACCCGTATCGAATAGAATAGGTTAAGCCAAATCTTCTTCATGTAAAACTTGCTTTATTTAGATCGAAAAAATCATATGCTTTTATGAAACCATGTATTATGGCTCGAAATCCGTAGTCAATCCTATTTCTGATAGGAGCAGTTGACAATTGAATCCAATTTTTTCCATTATTTTCGTATCCATAATAGCACGAAAAAAAGGCCCGACTCCAAGTTGTTCAAGAATAGTGGCGTTGACTTTCTCGATCCTTTGCCTTAGGATTAGTCAGTTCTATTTTTCGATGGGGACAAGGGAAGGGATATAACTCAGCAGTAGAGTGTCACCTTGACGTGGCGGAAGTCATCAGTTCGAGCCTGATTATCCCTAAACCCAATGTGAGTTTTTCTATTTTGACTTGCTCCCTTACTGTCGTGATCGAATGAGAATGGATAAGAGGCTCGTGGGATTGACGCGAGAGGGTATGGATGGCTATATTTCTTGGAGCGAACTCTAAGTGAATATGAAGCGCATGGATACAAATTATGACTTGAAATGAAAGGCAATTCTGAATCCGCTTTGTCTACGAACAAGGAAGCTATAAGTAATGCAACTAAGAATCTCATGGAGAGTTCGATCCTGGCTCAGGATGAACACTGGCGGCATGCTTAACACATGTAAGTCGAACGGGAAGTGGTGTTTCCAGCGGTGGATGGGTGAGTAACGCGTAAGAACCTGCCCTTGGGAGGGGAACAATAGCTAGAAATGGCTGCTAATACCCCGTAGGCTGAGGAGCAAAAGG
>JAOSBN010156142.1:0-22922 GCA_027563595.1 Erythroxylum suave | reverse complement strand
ACCACTTAAATTCTAAAACCCATACTTTCCAATATTAAGTCCAAGCCTTCATTTAATTTCTAACTTCAAATTTCCAACCCCAACATAAAAAATATATCTATCTAAAAAAATAAAATAAAATAAAATAAAAAATAAAAAATTTTGGGGCCCAACAAAAGGCATCTCTTGATGTCATGGTTAGGCAAGTAGGTGGTCAATAAAATTTAGGTTTCATGTTAGATGACCATAAATTACTTACGATCTAAAAGAACGAGATATACGAAAAGAGGGGTTACAAGAGCTGTTTTGGAATATTTGCATAAAATGCTAGTAGATGATCCGAATTTTTTTATTCTATTCAAGTTAATGAAGATGATTTAATAACCAACATTTTCTAGTCAGATGCAAAGATGGGATCAGATTACTCAAATTTTGATGATGTGGTTTATTTTGAAATAACTTAGAGGAAGAACAATGAAGGTTGTCACCTTGCATTACTTATAGGTATAAATCATCATAAGCAAACCACAATCTTTGGTGTTGCATTGTTATATGATGACACATCCTTCATGTTTAAATCATTATTTGATACTTTTGCGAAAGCTATATGTGATAAAAGACCTAAAACTATTCTTACAAACCTAGATGCAGCAATGGCAGAGGCTCTAGTACTAAGATAACCTGAAACTCATCGTTGCTTATGTATTTGGCACATTTATCAAAATGCGTCTATTCATTTAAGTGGTGTTTTCTCTCAATTCAAAGATTTTTCTAGAGATTTTAGCTCATGCATATATGATTTTGAAGAAGAGGAAGATTTTCTAAATGCATGGAATGAGATGTTGCACAAATATAGACTTGAAGACAATGATTGGATGAGGTGCATGTTTGGGATAAAGAAAAAGACAACACAAAGAATTGAGAGCATAAGTAGTGTTGTAAAGAGGTATGTCACTTATCAACACAAATTCTTGGAGTTTTTTCATCACTTTGAAAGACTCCTTGAAGATCATAGAGAGTTAAAGGCTGATTTTAAATCAAGTACAAGTCTTTCCTTATTATTGTATCCAATTGAAACTTTGAAACATGCTGCCAGTGTTATACTTCTGAGGTGCTCAAGTGCTTTCAAAATGAGTGGTGTAAGTCTCATGATTCTTGTATTAAAAATTTTAGGGAGGTTGGATCAATCACAAAATATCAAATTACCCCTAATAAGAAGAGCTATTACCATGTAGTTAATTACGATTCATCAAATGGAAAAGTTGATTGTAGTTGTAGAAAATTCGAGTTTGCTAGAATTTTATGTTCTCTTGTTTTGAAAGTTTTTATTGTGAAAAATATTATGGAGATCCGAAGTCAGTACATATTGAAAAGGTGGACATGTAAAGCAAAACTTGGATTCGTGGGTGCTTAAAATTCTAAAATTAGCATAAGCAATTTGGATCCCAAGATATGTCGAAGTATACGGTATAAAGAATTGTGTGGGTTATATGTTCAATTAGTTACAAAAGCATCTAAGAGTGAAGAGACTTACAAAATTCTTAAAGATTGTATTTTAAAGATGTTTGAAATCGTGGACAATAGGCTACAAGGTAATGGATCAACTGTCCAACACTCGAATACGAGCTCCAATGTTAGATTACAAGGTGAAGAGATGGTTCAATATTCTAAGTGTTATAACATATCACTTGAACCAAGATGGGAATGTAATTCATGAAAAGAAAAATATTGGAATTAAAGGAATCAAAGTGAAGAAGAAAATTGTTTCAGGTAAGAGATTGAGGGGTGGCTTTAAGAAGGTTTTGAAAAAAAGGAAATCAACTAAAAAAGTTCAAACACCAGTAAATCTTACAATTGCAACACCAACATTACCATTTAATCTTGGGATTTTATTTGTAAATTTTTTAATTCTTAAATTCCACGTTCCTTATATAATGGTATTAATTTTTTTATTTTATAGTTGAGACATGGTACAACAAAAAATGTTCAAATTGCTTCAACAAATGTTAGGGCCTCGACACCAACATTACCATCTAATTTTGAGGTATCATTAAAACATTTTTTATATTCTTGAATTTTATGTCCCTTATATAATGCTTTTTTCCCTTTTTTTTGGTGAGACAAGGTATCAGAGAAAACTTTCAATCTACATCAAGTCAATATACAATTCCCTATCATAGAGACAACCAGGTGGAGGTTTGATTAGAATTAAATAGCACCATTATGTGTTATTTAATTTCTAATTAATTTTTTCTTAGTTTTTTCATCATTCAAATCAATTGCAAGGAACTGAGATTTATAGTGAAAACTTAAATATGGTTCAAATTCACCAACCTTTAGTTTGTGTAAAAAATCTCTCCAAGTACATATGTACTTTTTAATAAAAAAGATTCAATGTTTTAACAATAAGTCTAAGTATTTTGATTATATACTATTTAACAATTTTTATGGTAGGTTGTCTCTGCCAATTTAAGTCAAACAATTTCTATTGAAGGTGTTCCATTTTCTTTGGACATGACTAACTCCTAATTGGTATTTATCTTTTATTGGAATATTATTAATAATGACATTCTGTTTGGTGACTTATTCACAATTTATTAATGATACTGTTTTTTTTAATGATTCTTATAAGCATAACAACCACATGATGTAAGCGATGTAAATAACTCTCAATAAAAGAGTAATGTTAACTACGATAGTGCAGATATAGGTGGTTTCATTGAGATATGTGATTATATAGCTCCATGTGCAAGAGACACGTTTTGTAAATACAAAGTGAAAAGAAAGTAGAGTGTTTAAGTTAATTTATGCATTTTTACCAACGAATTGCATATTTTGTTTCTTACTGAAAATTGGCAATTTTTCTTATACTCTTATTATTATTTAATTTTTTATTATACTTATTATTATATATTGTCTCTAAATAAAAAATCCTTATGTTAAAAAATATTTGTGCCAAAGTGTGAAATATTTAGTTCTTGAGATTGTCATGAAACTTCTAACAATGGTATAAAAAACGAACATCAAACTTCTATTTTTTTATTGGGATGACATCGTGGTAGAAAATATTAACAAAATCGAAAATGTAAATGAAGCGTAATGTAAATGAAACTGTGAGAAACTCATGGTAGACTGGAGAAAAAAACCATGTTGTATATAAATGTGTCTTCATTGGTTACAATCTTGAAAGCAGGATTCTTGAAAACAAATCAACACTAGTCAGTTTTTAGAATAAATCATGGTCTATAACTATAATAGCCACAAAGGATCTTTGGATTCATGAGCTAAACAATTCTAAAATAAGTATTGGCTTTAACTCTAGCTTTCTTTGAATATGTGCCAAAGAGAGCAAAAGGAAGCAAGAAGTTGAATAAGTTGCATCTTCATTGCAAACAAAAAATGTAGGACTTGGAGCTGAGCTAGTCTGAGCATTTAAAGTTGCAAGAAGGCTTAAATTCTCTGAGGAAGAAAATTTGTCAGCATTTTTCTTCATTATCACATCTAGTTGATTCTTAAACGTGTGAACTCGAGAGTGAGCTTTCTCAATTTTCCAAAGGACTACCTTGAAGGAGTTACCACTTCCATCTCCAAACTCATAAATGAATCAACAATCATCAAACCGCATATGTCATTGCACTTAGTATGTTGATCTATAGTTGCTACTCAAAAACCATAGTAAGCATATCAGTAATTATAAAAACTAAGCAGAAATTTTTGGGCTTAAATATATGTAAGAAATGAAATAAGGATAAGACTAGAACAAGCTATTAAAACCAAATTCAGGCAGCTACTTTTGTTTTTGTTTTGTTTTGTCACGTGAGTATTAAAAGGTTATACAAATAAAACTCAACAAATTGTACAGTCAAGGTCTCTATGTCAATTTAACATTATTTGTTTTAACTATGCTTTTCATCAATATAGTCTTTTAATTGATGAGAAGAAAAATACTAAAACCTTAAATTTGTTTTTTGGTATCAATTTAAGTGTTTGATGAACACGAAAGTGTTTGAAAAGGAAACAAGAGGCTATGACACATGAGTGAAGCGTTGTCTCCTAGTAGAACATGATTATCATTTTTGGCAGAATCTTGTTGTCCCATTCCAAAATCTGAATCACTACCACCACTTTTTAAGAGCCAATTACAAATAAAAAACGAAAACCATCATTACTGACTAAGGAAGCAAAACAAAAAAAAGCACCTCTAGGAAACAATATCCACTTTTAGTCCATTTGCAATTCGGCACATTAAAGGCAAGTATTTTATTAAAAAACTTATGCTTACACAAGCATCTCCTTCCAAATATTCCAATGTGCAGGTTCTTGTAGGATGTTTTCATACATCTCTGTAATTAATGCAAGCTAGAGTATGTAAAACAAGGTATGGATTATAAGTAAATCAAATTTGTAGACAATAAAACAATTGTGAGAACACTCTTAATATACTAGTGGTGACCATATACATACCAAGATTGAAGACACACCTATAATTCTTGATGAAGCTTATCACTTTTTCATCAAAATCAAATACTGGGTTCTAGACCAATGAACCATAACCAAAAACCTAGAACACCATTGTGGCCTAACACTGAAAATGAAGTTTTATTAGTAAATAATCCTTCATACTACAAGACTAGAAAGGTTAATTAGTATAATAAAATAAACAACTTTCACAATAATAGGTTACCATCCTAGGATTGATTTTTAAATGTTGTATTAAATGAATGAATCAAATACTTTACTATTCTGATTTGTCGAGAAGTTGGTATCTCTTATTATGAGAAAATATATACAGGGAAATTGGGTAATTACAACTTGATTTGAATTATTGTTGTCAATAGCAAGTCCTACAATTTGCCACAAGTGTTACACCATTTCTATCCCCATTAAAACTTATCCAGGCAATTGATACGAGGCATATTATTTCATTTGTACCTAGTTAAATAGCTATATAACCTCTAGTACCAAACTTGGGTTTTTCATAATGTAAATGAAATGAATAAAGAGTGTATGTATAGTAATTTTTCAAACATGCCCCCAATTTTACAAGCACTTCTTAAAAGCATTCTAGTTTTCTAGATTTAATAAATAAGGAATTTTAGAATGAATTTCAACTTTTGAGTAAATTATACAAATTAGAGCATGTATCTGCACCTTTCTTGATTGTGGAATCCCTAACATTAAAATGTCCTAGAATAACAGAAGTCTAATAAAACAAAACAGTTTTCTCAAGAAGTAAACAAATATCAAGACAAGAGACAAAACCATCATCAATGAAAACTGATTAGAACTAAAACTGAACCTTGAGAATTGGTTCTCCACCATCAACAACAATCTTGTTAGGTTGAAAGGCCTCATATTCCTTGACATCAACCTAAGCAATAGTGTCAATGCCTCCTATAAAATATATGTCACTGACCATTGACATATGTTAATTCCTGAAATCATAATGGAATTTAAAGAATGGGATTTTTAATTTATTTTGACATTGTAAGTTTGTTTTGAAGTTATGTTATTTTAATTGTATGTGCATTGTAGGAAGTTAATCTCAAAATGAACAAGTAATATGAGAGTTGTACCAAAATTCAGGGTCTTTAGGCCACTTAACTTGCATTGAATTGGAAAATTTTTATATACAGAGACACACTAGTTTGTCTTACATAAGTTTAGAAATTTACAGTAGTTAGTCATTAATAGTTCTCTAGCACACATGCCGCCAACAAACCACTCAATATTTATTTTATTAAGTTCTCTCCATAAATCAATGGGTCCTATAACCACATAAATAAAAGTGTAGATAATGAAAACTTTAACAAAAAAACCACTGAATTTCCATAGCCTTAAATAGACGATGATATGACTATGATACTATAAAGCAAACCTTATTTTATGCATCCTAAAATAGTAGAAATTTCCCCATTGTTGGGAAGGCCCTTATTAATGCTTTGATATATACTTCTTGTGATCCCACTCCTGATTACAAAATGTCAAAATGTGGCAATTGGGACTAAAAATTAGACAAATAGAACGACACACAGCGGAAAGTTCATTATATAAGCTAAAACTTGTGATTAATTTCAAAAATAAGCCAATATGACTATGGAGGCTTGCAATTGGATCAACTACAAAATGTGTCTTCTTAATAAAGATAATACTCTCGTATTTGACTGGCAACGATTGAAAATAGGCAATGCATCAAATGTTCCAAAAAGGGCCAAAGAATTACTAGTGTTGTCTCACATTCATTTGCTTTCTGGAAAGCGAAATTGAAGGACTTAACACTTCCAAGAATATAACAAACTATATTTCAAGCTATGTGTATGTACATGCACAAATGTGTGCAAATGTGTAATATCTTGTTATCTAACCATAGAATGTTGCATATGAGAAATAGTACTGAGAAGTTAGGAAGTGCATTTTCATGCTCATGCATCATTTAGCACACATACATGTTAAAGTGATTATTTAACACCTTAAAATGATTGTTCATCCATTCATTGAAGTTTTTTTGGGTCTAATTGATTTATAAATGTGATTTTTGACATAAATTGTGGATTATATGCATTGAAAATTGAATTGGTGTGTATAAGTATGGATTTAGAACATTTCGGTGAAATTTAGGAAATTTCTAAATTTTTGGGTATTTTTGAACAAGAAAAATGTCAAGTGACAAGACAATTGGTTTATGATACTAGAAATAGGAGTCTAATGGCAGTGAAAATTTTAATAAATGACCTTAGGAGTTATTGGCAGTTGTCATTGAAATTTGGGAGACAATTAGATTAGAAATTAGAGTTAAATAGACTAGTTAAATAAAAGAACTTAGTGTAAATCTATAGAGATTGAACATATGGCAAGTGACAAGTGTCACTTACCAAACCATGTCTTTAACCCATGATTCTTTTAACACTGAAAGACCATTAATTTGTGTTCACTCCTGCTTTTCTTCTTCTCTTCATAGTCCTCTCTCTCTCTTCTCTTCATTCTTCTTCTTCACGATTTTGACTCACCCAACCATCATCAACGTTACACCTAGCGCTCCTCTTTCATTTGCTACTCTCACCTTGTTGTCTTCTTCATTTACCATAAGAATACCTAACCTAGTTCACCTTTAAGATGATGATCTTGTGAGATGAGAAGTTAGGGCTTCTTAGTGCTTTTAAAGAACTTAGAGTCTACCAAGTAAGTTATGCTTTAAACTTTATGAGTAGTGTAAAATGAAACAATTGCGATGAGTAATTTGAGATTTATGATTTGAACATGAAATTCTTTATGTGTCAACGTGGGTGTAATAATAATAAAGAGATTATGTTCAAAATTTTAGTTAGTTAATGTTATTCATGAATTGATGATGATTTAAGAGATCAATAATTATGAAATAGGAAGGTTGCAATATGATGATGTGCATTAATGTAGAGGTAAATAGACTAATGTCTTGCTTTGGTGTTATAATGAATTGTAATTTGTGAGTTTAGAGCTAATAAAAAGGGAGTATTATGGTATCTTGAAAGAGATGAATTAAAGTGATAGTTAAGGTTAAAATGAAAGTGTTAACGAAGGAGAATATGTGCAGCAAATTTGATGATCAAAGTGTATATGAAAATGTTTTATTTTAGGGTGTTATGATCAATCATGAGTTTTGAATTGTGGGTAGATGATATTGAGCTGAAATGGAGGCATAAATGAGGAGGTTATGAATTTGACCTGATGCATTTTGACAAAGAATTGTTTAATTCTTATGAATGAGATGTCATGGAAAAAGGATAGGATTGCACAAATGATGATATTTAGTTGAAATTGTTAAATAAAATGATTTGGAGTTTGAGAGTTAATGAAATCAATATGGTAGATAAATTAGTATGAAATGATGTGGCATTAGAAGTAGTGAATTATGTAAAATTGGAGTGAAAATTGTACACCCCACGATCGTGACCTAAAAACAAAATGTTTTTGTCACGATTGTGGCCTGGCCAGAAAAAGTTTCTGTCATAATCGTGGCCCTTAACCCCACCATCATGGCCAGCTCCAAAAGCTTCTACCTGCCACAATGGTCGCCAGACTTATGGAGGTAAATAGTTGTCCTTTGAGTGATATTTGAACAAATCAACACTAGGGTGCTTTTATATGATATAATTAGGTTTAAATGAGATCTTGAATGACCCCAGTCGGTGAGAAATGAGGTTATTAAAGTGAGTGAAGTGTATTAGGTATTAAAGAATGATTGAAAGATATTGTAAATTGATCATGAGATATGTATTAAGGAAGTATACCTTGGATTTGTCATTGAACATGCATTACATAACACATATACATGTGTATATGATTGAGTATTCTTATGAATATGCAAAGTAGTAATGTGTAAATGTATGTGTTTGTAAGATATAGAGGAGCAATTAGAGCAACCTTATCCAGACGTTGTCATGACTTCACGGCAATAAGCTAAGGGGAGTAAACTGTAAGTAACCTAAGATGGTCTCATCATGATTATTGTTTGTTACATTATGCATTGAATTGTTATGTGATGTGTATATGCTGATTTATAGGCATTTAATGTCTGAGGTGTTTGATGCATGATAAAACTTTAGAAGTGATCCCTGAACATGAATTTGACTAAATCTCATCTTGTATGCTGAATGTCGGACCAAGGTTAATGTAAATGAGAAAGAGAATGTGAATATGATTCAAGGAACATAATGATTGAATATATGTAGTGCATTTCATTACATGAATGCATGAAAGATAAAGATAGTAGTGATCGGAGTTGTCAGTAAAAACGAACTTAAAGCTCCAAATGCGGTAAGGGCCTCTAGCTCATTAAGTAAAATGAGCCTTGTATCTCCAACAAATAAGGAACAATATTAATGAGCCCGGTATCTATAACGGATACAGGACATTGAAAAAAGACACTTATTCATAACAATGTAATAAAAGAATGTGAGTCTTATGAACATCGCATAAACATGTGATATGTATGATTTTGAATGATTACAATGCATAGCTAAATTGAGTTGATTGAATACATATGAAAGCTTATGAACAAAGTGATTTGTGATTGCTATATGTTGATGAAGGTGATTTATATGAATTAAGTGATTATATGAATGTGTTATGTGAAATGAGTGAACCATCGAGGATGGTTAACTCAATGAGTTTGTAAAACTCACCAAAATTGTAACGTTGACTTTTTAAGTCTAAGAGAGACGCTATAACTTCTAAGGTAGCCCAGGAGAGACCTAGTATTGCTTTTGGATAGGAGACATGACTCAAAGGTTGGTCAACTTGGATTAAAGGACTTAGATAAACCTTTTTGTATAATTCCTCACATATGTAGCATGTTTTGTAACAAAAAGCTGTAGACTCTGATAAATTGTTGATATTGTATATATACATGAATGTTGTAGTGATGCTACATTGTATATCAAGGTTTATGAAATGAAATGAGAAATTTGGGTTTCTGATATTATGTTAATTATGTTTTAAAATAATGATGTCATGAGATATGTGAAAGTGAAATAGTTAACACGCCGCTTTCATCGTGTATGTGCTCAAATGTTTGAGGAGCGTACGGGTACGTGTCAGACGGGAGTGGGGTACTACAAAATATGAGTGCTTATGTGATTATGAGGGTAAGAGAGAGAAACAAAAGGATGGGGAGATAGGGAGAGGAAGGGGAAACAAGTAATACCTGTTGATGTTTTGGAAGTGGGAAGACATCGTCAATGATTGTTACTCTTGCTTTTGACAATCCACTCCAACAAGGTATCTAACCAATCTCACAGGTCATAAAGTGCATACTCAGAGCAAACAAAACCAATAATTTTGAAGTATGAACAAAAAGATAACTAACCTATACAACAAGTTAGCATCTAGGGTTTGTTAACAAATTTCTTACATGGATGGCTAATGGGAAAAATGAAAATATCGGAACTGCATGTGGAAAATAGTGAAATTAATTATGTCATAGGCTGAAAAATAAGAACCATCAATTTCATCATGAATATAAAGATCGCGACTAACTGAGTTACTGTTATACACTAACAAACCCACCAGTTAAACAGCCAAAACATCTGAAATATTCATAAATTTATAGGATATCGTATTCCCAGAAAACCCTTACACATGTGAAGTTTATTATGTCAATTATCAGCATCAAAATTTATAATGAAGAAAAAGAACTACATGTGAATCACATGCAGAAAGACTTCAGTGATTTACGTCCTGTTGAATCTGGTGCAAAATCTAATAGGGAAATGGATACCTTTGTCGCCTAGGGTGCATTCGAGACATCACAGTGCACACACGAGCAAATATGTCCTTTAATTCCAGGAACAAGATAGGTATTTAGAATATTCAAAATAATTGCAACAGAAGATTTCAGATCAAAGAACATCCTTGTAGATGATGTGCCCATTGGGAGGTACCTAAGAAAGAGCAATGCGACTTTTCTACCAAGGCCAATGTGGGCTCATACTTGACAAAGGACATGTCCAAATCCTTAGCTAGAACCATTATTCTTTTCTTTCTCATTCTTGTAATACGATGTATATGCTGCCAATTGATCAAACAAAAGAAGAACAGAGAATTCTTACACCAATTCCATATTAAAACTCAAAGCAAAGAGACATGTATAAACAAATAAGTACAAAGTCAAGCGCTTCATTAATGAGACATAAACACAACTGGGTTTTGTTTCGAAGTCACAAAGTTGCTTGCCAAATCATTCCTTTCAGATCAGAATCACTTTTAAATTAAACAAAACATTGGCTTTTCTTCTCTCGACGAGTATACTAAAGAATTCATCGAAGACTAAAATTCGTTAACATTTCAATAATCATTTCTCAGGACGGGAACTCACCTCAAAATCTTGTCAATGTTTCGGTAACTTTAAACATAATGCTAAAGGAGAGAGCTTGAATGCAAAAGGAAAGAAGTTTTGTTGAGGACTGCAATGGAGGATTGAGGGATGCAGTTTAACAATGCGAAAGAGAAGGCCACTACTTGCTGCTGTCGATGATCAATATTATTACAAAAATCACAGAGGCATAAGAGAAACAACAACCCAGAAAGGGGATTTAAATAAAACCAAAAAAAATGATCACAGACATGAGCTTTAAGGAGGTGGGATTTTAATTTTTTGGAGACATTTAAGCAAATATGACTAAAACTGAGCATGACGATAAGGCAGGAAGCAAAAGAGGGGGCATCGATCAGAGCTTGGCTTAGGCTAGAGGTGAGCCGAGACCTTGATTTTATTAAAACGTCGACATTTAGTTTTGGAACAAGGTTGTAACAGGGATTGTGGAACAGGTGATTAGATGCCATCTGAGTCTAGTATTTTTATTGTAATTGTAGATTGAAATAAAAACATGGGTGTTTGTGGCTCTCTACTTTCACAAAATTTTAAGTAGATGACAATTATTTGACAATAACATGCGAATTTGAAATGGGACTGTGACGACTAATGAGTAATGTGTGAAGCGAAGGAACAATATGAATTGGCATCATCTAAAAAGCAACCATCATGTAAATGGTCCCTATTTCCTAAATCACGACATTACCCAAAGTTTTTCTCTTACATAATAAGGATTTGGTGATTCAAGAATATCTTACTATGACAAAAGAGGAACGCGGTAAAGTTTACAATAGAGTTCGTTAACATGGGAAAATGCCCCACCTTGCTAAATCGATATAGGGATAGGACTCTTTGTTTTTCTTGTTCATCTTTGGGAAGGTCCCTAAGTTGCTATTATTTTTTGAAGAGATAATATAATTGTTGGGAAATCAGGATAAGATATGATTTGACCGCATCAAAATAATTACAATTTTTTTTATATTTGATTTTCCCAAAACTAAGATCACTTTAATTTTATAAAATGATGAACAATTAAATCATAATAAAGCATGAATCTTAATTTGTGATTATTCCAAAAGTTGATTATATTGTTGTCTTATCCTTCTAACTTTTTTCAAAATCGATCCAACTAAACCACTGTAGTCACATAAGTGTCTGACCTAGGTATCCACAAAATAGGCCGAGATGACTCTGTAACCCTTACAGAGAGGGTTAAGCAAGAAATGTCATTTCTATTAGAACTTAAGCTTATTTGTAACAAGTTTTGGACATTTTGTAATTTAATTTAAATTCTAATTTCAATTAAACTTTAATTTGAATTACAACAATTCTAATTAAATACCAATTATGCTCAAATAAGATCCAATATCTCATATTAATCATTATTTATTAAATATGTCATATTTAATCATAAAGTTTCTCAAACTTCATAATCAAGTCCAACTTGATTAAAATATCTTTTCTCTCTTTAACCCTTTCTTTATATGAGGTCTATTAGGTTCTTAAATATATTGGCAATTATTATAAATTTTAATTTTAATTCATAATTAGAATTAGATAGATTAAAATTCCTTTTAATTTATCTTTAATTCTCCAATGAACCAATTTATAATCATATATCAATATTAGCATCTAGTAACATATTATGACTACTAAAATATTTATGAATGTCAAAGGCCTTGTTTGGTAAATAACTTATCAACCATTTTTTTGGGCAAATTGAAAGGTTTTAGTTGTTTAAAATATTAAACTGTAGATAATTATGTTTGGTAGTCAACTGATTGAGTTGGTGGATTAAACCCGATCTGCTGATTTTGAAAACTCATATGAGTGTTTCCCTCTGGTGACATAGAAATAAAAGGATATAAGACTATTATATCAAAAAAAATACAAATTACTCAAAGAGAAAGAGGAAAAGATAAAGATAAAGATAATAAGTTTATTATTTAAATTTAATATTTCAATTTCAATTTTTAAAGTTGAATTAATGTCAAATTTGAGTTAGAATATACAAAGAGTTAGCATCTCATTATATAAGTCTTCCTTTAACTTTGAAAGTAAGCATAAAGATAACTAAAATGATTTAGTAAATTGCACAGATGAGGAACTGAGGAGCCAATAGGATACCTTTACTTTAATTGATGGTGTTGACTTCTTTCGCTATATCTAAATTCTTATGAGAATATTCAAAAAAATTCTAAGATATAATACTCATATCCTTATAAATCCTTTTTTTTAGTCATAACCTTATAAGTCATTTTCTACATAAATAGATAGTACTAAATATTTAATTTTACCAAACATCATTAAATAAATAGTTGATATTATTCGCTAATCAAATCTAATATATTAATTCGCTATCAATTAATCGTTGATAGAATTAGCTAACAACTAACCTAATTGACTAATTGCTAAATAGGGCCAAAGTGGATTTAACTAACCTTTCTGTGCATGATTTTTTTTTATAATTCAATCCTTTCATTATACAATGTCCCAATTAGACATAGAGTATAAAATTAATGTTTACTTTAATTTGAGTTTAATCATATTAATTCTCATTTATTAGCTATCGATTCAATTAATGATATTTGTAAACTATTTACAAAACGTCATTCCATCTTCGCCAAGAATTTTCTAAAGCAATACTAATTGAGAACAACATAACTTTCCTCCTAATTACTTTAAGATGATGAATATTTTGATCACGTAACTACCTCTATATAATTGATGCCACATCCAATGACTACTGACTAAACAAACTATAATTAGAATATGTCATAAGTAGAATAAAATATAGAATTAGAGACCTCAAATCAAATGATCACTTATACAATCATCACAATGAGAATTTCCATAAACATACAAGAATATTCCAAATGGATTTCTCATATAGGGCCAGTTCGTTGAACTTGTTCACTAACAAGTTCCCCTTTCTTTGTTTAAGTATCTCTATACTTTAGCCTATGAGATTGAATACTTCCTTCATAAGGACAAACATAACATGTTCTAGACTTTTTTTATTTTATCAATGTCCAGTCTTAATAGAACAATGACTAGGAACAATTTAGGGATAATACATAAATTCAATATGAATCTCATAATTGTAATATCATTATAATTTCATTTGTAATGTACAATTATCAAATGGACTCATAATTGTAATATCATTATCAAATGGACTTTAACATATACGTCTTGATGTGAGTTCTTTTATCTATATCCTAGTACGTCAAAGCTTTATTGAGTGTCATATCTTTAGTAAGTCCTACCAGAGTCATATCATTCTTGGTCACCTCCCTTTAATTCTTCTTAGGTCTTCCTTTCTTTCTTTTTTTTAACAGTTTTTACGTACAATCTTTTTGCATCTTATCATTGGAGCATCATAGTGTCTCCTCTTAACATGTACAAGCCAACTAAGCCTTGTCTCTATTAATTTTGCATTAATATTATCCATTTTTAATTTTCCTCTTACTATTACATTCCTGACTTTATCTCTTATAATGAGGTTGTACATCCAACGGAGTATCCTTATCTATGCCACCTTTAGCTTATGACTATATACCTATTTGATGGGCTAACACTTTGTCTTATAAAGCATGGTCGGCCTAATTGCCAACTAATATAATTTACCTTTAAGCTTGAGTGGTATCTTCTTATCACATAAAACTCTTGGTGCACTTCGCTATTTAAGACACCATAATCTGATACAGTAAACTATGTCTTTGTCAATCTCTTTATTGCTTTGGATGATATATCTTAGATACTTAAAACACTCTTTATGTAGTATAACTTTTGAACCAATCTTTACCTCTACATGAGAAGCCACCTTATGGATCAAAAAGTTACACTTTAAGTACTTAGTCTTAGTTATGCTCAATTTAAAGCCCTTTGACTATAACATATCTCTCTAAAGTTCTAACTTGACATTAACACCTTTTTTGATCTCATCCACTAAATAATGTCATCAACAAATAATATACACCAAGGCACATCATTTTGGATATTCTTTGTGAGCTCATCCATCACTACTGTAAATAAAAAATAACTTAATGAAGACCCTTGGTGTAACCAAATATTAATAAGAAAATGCTCTATATCTCCTCTTATCATCCTTACTCTCGTCTTTACACCTTCATACATATCCTTAATAACCTACATATATGTCATTAGAACTCCCTTAACTTTCAAAAGCCTCTATATAATATCCCTAGGTACCTTATCATATGTCTTCTTTAAATCAATAAAAATAATATGTAGGTTACATTGTCTTTCCCTGTAATATTTTATTAATCTTATAAAAAGATGTAAAGCTTTTATCGTAGACCTTCAGAGTATGAAGCCAAACTGGTTCTCCAAGATAACAGCATGATTTCTTAGTTACCTTCTCTTATAACTTTATGATATGACTAAATAGTTTGATGTCTCTATAGTTGTTATATCTTTGGATGCCCCCTTTGTTCTTGTATAGAGGAATTAGCATACTAAATATCCACTCATCTGATATTTTGATAGACTTAAAGATCACATTAAAAAGCTTGGCTAGTAAAGTAAGACCCTCTTTTTCTAGGCTCTTTCACATCTTTATGGGTATCTCATCAAGTCCTATTGCCTTTGCACTCTTTATCTCCCTCAAAGCTCTTTTAATTTCTTCCTTTGTATTTTATTGTTAATAGGTAAAGTTATAATACCTCTCGAACATGTTAAGATCACCTAAAGAGATGTTATCCTTTATGCCTTCATTAAAATGGCTATAGAAGTACCTCTCCCATCTTCTCTTGATGTCATTTTTAGCCATGAGCACTCGTTTTGCTTCATATTTTACATAACAAATTTGATCTAAGTTCCTCACTTTCTGTTCCCTAGCCTTTGACAACTTAAAAATATAATTTTTCTTCATCTTTAGTTTCCAATTATTGGTATAATTTCTCATAAGCTTCATTTTATCATTTTAAATTATCTTTTTTTCCTTTTTCTTTGCTAGTTTGTAACTTTCTCTATTAACTACTCTTTACCTTTATGGTGCTATCCGATAGAGCTTTGTAGTCACCCTTCTCAATCTTAACCCTTTTTTGTATATCTCCATTCCATTAGCAAGATTCCATCTTACTACCCCTAGGTCCTTTAAAAATACCCAAGGTCTCTTTAGTTGTATTCGTTAAAAAAGTTGCTACCCTCTCCCACATTTGGTTAGCATCTCCTTCCAATTTCCATTATTCTCCATATATTACTCTATCCCTAAGTTATTCTATCATATTCCCCTTCATATTCCACCATCTAGCTCTGTACACCTTTTAGGACTTCTCTTTTTCCTCCAACACTTAATTATAAGATTCAAAACTAAGAATCTATATTGAGTTGACAAGTAAGCGCTAGGTATCACCTTGCAATCTTTGTAATTAGGTAGATCACTCAATCTTACAAGAAAGTAGTCAATTTAAGTTTTCGCGGTTTTGCTCTTAAAAGTCACTAGGTACTCCTTATTTTTCTTAAAAAAGAGTTTTCTATCACTAACTTAAACACAACGAGAGATCCAACAAAGCAGTCCTATATTGATTGGAAAACAACTCCTAATTATATGCTCAAAACCGCACGTATACGGGTCATGACTTGTAGTAATAAGCAGATATCAATCCTACAAGGATTGTGCTTGGGCATCACTTAATTCATAAAGATCTTTGTTTAACAACCAAATTTTTTATAGAATTAGATTGGAAAATTAAATTAAATTAAACAACTAATAAAACTCAATTGACAACTCAAAAATGTAGAAACTTGGAATTCAAGATTTTCACAACTAGAGATCACTCTTTCCCTATCTCGTTTCCCTCCTATTTTGTTAGTTGAATTGAGTTTCACCTAAGATGTCCTAATGTATTCACCACCCTCTCTCAAGGCATAATCAATTGTCCCTATCCAAATTAAACAAAGATGATTAAGCAATCTCTCAATCTACATAACCAATCCACCAACTTAACTCGTTATTAAATTATCCTATGGATGATCAGTTGAATTAGCCGAGATCTCTCTTCTAACTAATCAATTGACTTGATGAATGTAAGTCTACAGAGTGCCAATTCTCATTGCACAAGTCTACACAAATAACCCAACTTAATCACTCAATGTATTGCAAGGTAGATATATCCAACTTTCATCAAAAACATCTATCATTCAAATCAACAAAATAGAAGTTTAACAAGAATCCAAAAGTAATCTCTACAATTAAATTGGCCACTCATGGTGTCTATAACATCCCCAACAATCAAATATTCCATTATACAAATGCTAGAAGAGAAAGAAACTGAAAGAGAAAAAATTGAATAAAAAATCCTTCTCTGGCCCGAATCTAAAAAATCCGACGTTGGTATGCTCTTTTCCAACTGTGAGTGATGAACCTTGAATCTCTACATCTCTCAAAGCTCTAAACCTTCATTTTTACTCAAGGAGGCAAGTCTCACATGAAGCTCTTTCGTTCACAAGGGTTTATTACCTTATATAGTCCATAAAAACTAAAAATAATTAAACCCTGTGTACATCCTCGGGTTAGACATTCCACGATCGTATAGGCATGAAACCCATCATGGGTTCTTGTGTTATGATTCTTCCTCTTCTCTTATCATCTCTTGGTCTCTAGCTCAATTGCAAATGTGGTCAACTTTCATTTCTACATCAAAATGATCAATTCTTACCCTAAATCAACACCAAAATGAGAGGAACATAATGAAGATCAAACTAAACAAAAACATACAAAATAAATCCTAAAACACATCAATAATAATCTATTATGCAAGAAACACATGCCAAATGCTTAGAAAAACCATACACTAATGCATAACTATCATCCCATTATCATTCCTATAACCATACCTGATACCCTCCTAAGTCCATGAATATTTGTCTGATATTGCTCCTATATTACCATTAAAGTCTCCTCTTAGAACAACTCTCTCATTAAGGGGGATCTACTGAATCACGTCTTCTAACTTTTCCTAAAATTGGTGCTTAAGTTGTTCATCTAACCTTACTTGATGTGCTTCAGTGCAAATCACATTAAAACAACTCCTTTTACCATAATCTTTAAGGATATAATCCTATGATTAGTCCTTTTTTCCCACAATGTGATGTATAAGCTCCTTGACGACTAAGATAATTACACCACTTTGCCATTTCAACTATCTTGAATACCAAAGTTTGAACTTATTAATATCTTTCTCTTTAGTCTCCGTTCACTTTTGTCTCCTAGATGCATGCTATATGAATCTTATATTTTGTCTAAAATCTTCACTAATTCTCAAGACTTCTCTGTAAGGTTCCCAATGTTCCAAGAACCTATCTATAAACTATCAACATCTTCTCTTCTTTTAGACCCAAAACTCACCAAAGGACTAGCCTTTAGTTTATCATCAAAAGTTCGAGTGACCACTCCTATCCTAATGCCTAACATAAGCTGTAGAAGACAAGACCAACAAGTCCCTAAATGAATCTAATATTACTCTAGAAAGGGAATAAGAATCCTAGAACGGGCACTCCAATAAACAGATGTGAAAATTATAAGAACACACGACCACAAGCAAATCAAAATTAAATAGTCCAAAATCTAAACCACTAAAGTAACTAGGTTTATGTTAAAACATAGTATTGGACAGTTAAAAAAGAATAAACAAAATATTAAAAAATATAAACAAATAAATTACTTAAAACTTTTAGTGGAATGATGAATACTGAAAACTTATCTCAAATCTAGAACTAATCACAAGTACGTCCATTAAAGAAGACAAAATTATGAGACACCAAATAACCAGAGAAGGGAAATTAACAAAACCGATCCAATTTGTTTACATTGCCATACACCAACTCTGTATATTCTTGCTATAGTTAGCACCATTCATGATAAATTCTTTCATTATGGGGCTCACATCGGATCTACAAATGAAGAAAGCATAGCATAAAGTTTTCCAAAAGCCAAACAACAAACGTTTGGAAGAGATCTAAAAATTGACCAAACTTGATCAATTTAAGCTATTAACATAATTGAAATCCCAAAATCGAGACCCAAAAAAGATTTTTTCTTTTCCAATAATGTCTGACAAATCTACAAGTTACATTTGCAAGAATGAAGAAGCCAAAAGTAAGAATAATAATAAGAATATGTAAACCCATTTCAACATTTAATAATCTAACGCCAATCACTAACAAATTTAAAAAAGAAATTAGAGGATTTCAAAAAAAAACTAGCTTCAATTAAGTCATCATTTGGGAGATGGGAAATGAAGAGAAAAAAGAGAAAAATCATTTAAATAAATCAATAATTAGTAAGTAAATAATGAGTGAGAAAGATAATAACTTTGAACGTGATTTTATGGGAAGATTCTCCATTAAGATAATAGGAAAATAACATAAAAGATGAATCACCAAAAATTGCTATTTCATTATCATCATCATCATTATCATCATTAACACTCCGTTGAATCATGCATAAACGTGGGGTTTAGAGAGGTCTGATAGTATGTTGCCTTACCCTTACTTAGTAGAGAGGTTATTTTCGATAGACCCACATGCAGAGTGACATAAAGATATTACCAAACAAATGTAAAATATGTAATAAAATAACTAAATACGTCAAAAAATAAACTAATAAATACTTAGAATAAAGTAAAAATAAATAATTAAGATAAAATAATAATTTCAAAAAAATAAATAAAATAAAAATAGCAGCATAATAACAGCTTATCAAAAAGATGTCCATATTGTCAACAAGATGCACTCATCAAGAGATTCACTTACAAAATAAACCTTACAAAAGGCATAATAAGAATATATTCAAAAGTTAAAAGCAGTAGTCATAACGTATGTCGCAAGAAAGATGAAATAACTAGACGGGGATAAATATACTGTTAGCATAGCCTTTACAAATATAGAACCCAATATTCGCAACAGGACTTGAATCAAAGACAAGCACACTCTTACAATTTAGAAAACTCCACTTCACCACCTACAAAAAAATTTATGAAGGAAACCAATAGTCTAAAATACTAAGTGTTGTCAACTTCCTATGTCAAAGAATCCCCAACTATGACTTCATGGAGGTTAAAGTCTTAGCCAATGTATATTCTTTAATCTTTTTTATTTTATCTAATTTATACATTAATTAGATAAATATTGTCGTTTGGAAGTACTTATAACATGTTTTTCTTTTTTTCAAAAAAAATTTTGGGATTCAAAATTTGATGTTGTAATTTATAATGTATAGGAGAGGAGAGTCTGTACACATTTTAGAAACTTCCTTGCTTTTGTACACAAGAATGGTGTATGACCACTATATATATCTGAAGAAAAATAGAGTCGTTGGTATTGAGCATCACCCGAGGCAATGTCCATTTTAAAACACAATTCTATAAATAGACATAGAGGATCGAATAGAGAGAGTTTACCCCGTATAAAAAATTTACACTTATATTTAAAAAGTATATTTAAATACACATATATTTTCATTAAAAAGGTTTTTAAAAACAAGAGCAGATATTACATCGATCAAAGGAAAAGTTTAAGGTTTAAAGGTTCAACTTGTATTAAACCGCTATAAAAACTAATATATAATAAATAAAAAGTAAATTTTATTATTATTTATTCTTATAATTTTCACTTTTTATTTATTATATATTGGTTTTTATAGCGGTTTAATACAAGTTGAAAATAAAATATTTTATTAAGATAAAAATACACCAAAATCTATTATTATATAATAAATTAGATCTAATAATTCAAACTAAATACATTATTAAATTACCTCAAACAAAATTACTTATCTATACTAAATTAATAATTAAAAACCTTTTTAATGTTAATTTTTAAATATACTTTTTAAATTTTAATTATCACTTCTTAACACATTCTTAAACCATCCTAAACAAAATTAATTCTCCCATTAAATTACTAATTAATATATTTTTAGTGCCACTCATTAAATATATTTCTTTAAAGTTCAAATATCACTCTTTAACATGCTCTTAAATTATCTTAAATAAAATTAATTATCTATACTAAATTACTAATTAATAATTTTTTAATGTGCTTCTTTAAATATACTTCTTTAAAGTTTAAATAAATTTCTGTTTTTTATTTATTTTGATGAACAAATATTAATATTTTTAAAATCATAAAAATTAAAATTTACCTCTTCATCTTATTTTAAAATTTTACTATTTATTTAAAGCACAATCTCTTCTCTTTTTTTTATAGTATAGTAGTATATAAAAACTAGAAAATTAAAAATTAAAACTAAACAAAATTCTTCAATAACATTAACTGTACAATGTGATTCTTTTTATTTAAAATTTTGCATTGGTCTTAACGGTTTTATATGGTTGAAAAAATATTTTATTAATAAAGAAGTTTCATCTGTTTTTTTTTTTTTTGACATCTGTTGGAGGGATTAAACCCAGGAACTAGCTCCTCCGCTCATGAAGAACTCCCACTGAATCAGCAAGCAAATTAGCTGCAACGCTAGCAGGAACATCCTCACACCACTGCACACCAGGGCTTGAGAGAGCTGCTAATTTGGCCATTTTATCTGCCACCCCATTTGCTTCTCTATACACAAACTTGAAAGTCACCACCCAATCACGCTTTAACAACTCTTGACAATTGTGAGACAAGCTTCTCACCCTAAAAGGATACCTCTTTTCATCTGTTTTAGTTCATTCGTAAAACTTATAATAAATACAAAGTTTCTAACTTATAACATTACACAAGATAATTCATTAGAAAAATATCGTTAAAAAAGAAGGAATTTTTTTTTTTAATGTCAATTTGAACAAGGTCTTTCCTTTTTAGTTACCTTCGTCTCATTTCATGTTAATGATTGTTTGATTTATTCAACAAGTTTAGTCTAGTTAAGATAGGCTTATTAGCAACATTTTGGTGGAATCTAAGCAATTCTTGTGCCATTGCACCATCCTATTATAAATTATAAGATATTAATATTCTCACTTAATGCAATTTCAAATAATCAGAATACCAAAAGCCTTATCTCTTTTGATTTCTACCATCTCTATCTTCTCTCATCTGTCATCTCTCATCTTTGTCTTCTTTGTACTATCTCTATCACTTTCTATAATTACACAATCCTGCTAACCCTCACTCAATTATTTTGCCTCAAAAGTTCATCTCATTCTCCTTTCTCTTTCAATCTCGATTATCTATTGACATAGTTGGAGTTTCCTCACTTATATATGGCGGAGCAAATCAGAGTTTAGGGCTTGAAAAATTTTGTTGAATGTTGTGTTTGGTACGGCGGTATAAATGCATGCGAGCTTGGATGTGGGATTTTTGTGTCTGATGATTGGCATTCCTGTCGTTTTGTTAACCTGGCTTGGCAATAAAGACGTGTTCGATTTGAGGAAAAGCTGGTCGAACTGGCCGATTCGGTGTAGTTTTAACATCATTAGTTGTACCACTTTTTGCAAATCTTTTTGTGCTCTAATCAGCCATCATAAGAGTGCAGAAATTAAGGATCACACTTAACAATGTCATCAATTTATAACGTTCTAAATTTTGTGCTAGCTAAAATATAAACTTTTATTCTTTAGAAAAAGTTCTTAGAAAATCTAAATATTCGATCATAGATTTCTACAGTTTTTGAAGAAAAAGTTAAGCTAATTTCCTTTACTTCGTTGATAAATAATTAAATATTTCATTCCATAGACTATCTCAACTGTTTTGGTGATTGGTACGAGGTGAAACCAAATACAAGCGGTGCATTAATTATTGCAACCCATTCCAATGCTATCCCAGTCTAGATAGCGGAGAAGATGATCCCAAGTCCAAAACGCAGCCCAACCACTATACAACAATTAAACTAGCCAAGCTTGCTGATCACATGGAATAAAGCTTGGTTGTACACGAGACAAAGGCTGTGTTTGGATAACAGCTTTTTAGCTATTTTTTGGCTGTTTGACTTAAGTTAGCTATTTGACCTATATCAATCAGTTATTTATTTGTTTGGTTAATAACTGGTTGGATTGGCTGATTCAACCCAACCAGCTAATTTTCAACAAGCTACTTTATCCCAACTTTTCAAGATAGCTGGTTGATTTAT
>JAOSBN010156106.1:0-22926 GCA_027563595.1 Erythroxylum suave | reverse complement strand
GAAAAACGAAGAGGGACCTCGGGGGAAACAGGGGGTACAGTAGGGGGGGAAAGAGGGAGGATGGGGAGGAGAAGGGACAGGAGGTGAGGGAGGGGAAGGAGGGGCTGGGGGCTCAGCTATTTTGAGTAGATTAGTCGGCTCAGGTATCGTTGTGGATATTTGGTTTATCCGATAGTTAAGCACAAACTATGAATAACTATTAGTCAAACCATTCAGAATTAAGTCTATACTCAATTCATGATCCATAATGAAGCATAAATTGCCTAACCTCTCAATATATCCATTCATCTTCAGCGCATACTGCACTGGAGATGATCCCTTAGCCATCTTTGAACGAAAAAGAAACCTCAAGGTTTCGAACCTTTCAGACCTAGCTTGTCATCAAACAGTTCTCTTAGATGGTAGACTATGGTATGAGCATTCATAGCCTCATGTTGCTTCTGCAGTTCTGGTGACATAGAGGTCAGTATTTTATAGTTAGCCAACTTACTATCATCTAGTAGTTTCTCATAAGCTTTCTGATCTTCATCAGATGCATCGACAGCAAGGGGATCGAGAAATGGTTCATCTAGTACGTATCCTAATTTTTTAGATTTGAGAACAATTCTTAAATTACATAGCCAATCTAAGAAGTTAGGTCGTGTGAGTTTGTTGGAATCTAATAGGGAGAGTAGGTTCACGCTAGAGGACATCGTGCGATTTGATAACCTAGAAGAATGAGAGAAAGTGTTAGAATGTACACTTAATGCATATCTATAAGGACTTTAATAACATGCATTATGGGTCCCACTATTTTTATTCAAATCCATACTCCTCACTATGAATTTGAGAAAACTTACTAAGAATGACCTTGGGTTTCCCCAATAAGCTACCTTAGGTCAATCGGTAAGTATCACTCATACTAATTGCAATCAATTACGCAACTATCACCTTGTGCCATCAACTATTGATTTAACACACTCATTGGGTCATCAACTCTTGATTTGTGTGCATCCCATGTATATAACCTATCTTCGCATTTATCTACGTTGACCTTGTCCAACAAATCAACACTTCCAGTTAGGACCAACTCATTAATCCAAAAATCTAATTTCCATGGTTTAAACATATTCGTGTAGAGCAGGCTTGGGTGCCCAACAACCCAACTCTAAAAGAACTTTGATTCTTACCATGTCAATGGAAGGCGAAAGTCCTAATATTTGGTTGACGGATTTGATCTTTGGTCTCATCAATACTTGGATGATCTCGAATATGTATATCACATATATACATTTAGATTATGGACAACTCAATTGAATTGAGCCTATGTGCATAATTACCCTTAAATGCATCTAATGTATGTATCACACAAAGGAGATTTAATTTAGGTTATGACTTGACTATACATCTAAAGTTTGTGATTTGATTCAACTCTTGAACCTAAATGAGTACTAGTGTTAGTCTTGGCTAATCCGAATTATGAATGTGATTTGATTAGGAACCCTAAAATTTAATTATTTTGATGTCCAAATTAAATACTTTAATCCTTGTATTTATGCTTTTTTCTAGTCACACTAGAAATGCTATGCTCTACTTAGATTAATTCTAAATTAATCCTTAGGGTTTCCAAAATTTTGGTACATCTATTAATCATCTATAATATCCCTAAGTCATCTCAAATTTATCTAAATAATTTTGGGCACATGCCAAAATTATCTTGATAGCCAAAATCGTCAAGATAAATAAGTTAACCTACTAGACACTAAAGGGGCTGATTCAATATTTGGAAAATTTTCAAAACCCTAATTTTAAGCACATGCATTAAGCATGTTATTTTCATCAAAATAATAAAATTTTATCATATAATAACCTTATTTAGGTCTCATAACCGAAATACATACATTATAAGTCATTAACTCAACTCCATCAACTTTCAAAAAGTTGACAAATGTTAACTTTGACTTAATTATTAACTGAATCAAATTCAATTAATTCTGGAAAAATTCCAGAGTCTTATATACATTCTAAATGTGTCTAATAAAAAGTTCTAGAACTTAATTCTTAGGAATTATTTATTAATAAATTGGAATAAGCCAACACATCATATGTGTATGACATTTGTCATATTACTTCTAATGCTAGTCAAACATTACATCATACATGCATAAGATAATCACTTTAACAACAAGTGTCATGCATCTCATACACATCATCTTGCATGTGCATGAATAAAATTTATAAATTTTTTATAAAATTTAATATGGAATTTTCATGCATTCATGTTCATCACATTTCCAGAATTTCTAGAACTTCATACATGCATCAAGCTGAAACTAAATTTGGAATAAAATAGCAAATGACATTCAGTTGCATTTTACTTTTCTAGAAACATAACATAACACCTTATAAACATTTTTTTAGAAAGAAAAGCAAAACTTTTTCTAGAATTATTTAGAAAATTTCAAAATCAGCACATGCATTCAATTTTCTAGAAATTCCCAGAAATCAACATATGAACAATCTGGATATTAATTTGAAATAAAATAGCAAATGACATTCAATTCCAATTTCCTTTTACGGAAACATAATATAACATCTTATAAACATTCTTCCAAAAGAAAATCAGAAAAAAAATTCTACATTTTACACGAATTATTCCAAATCAACATGCATGTCAATCACAACCTAGCAAACACTTTACACATGTTCAATACATCATCTATAACATGCATAAACTTGCTTTGATACCACTGTTAGGGTTTCCATGGTTGTATGCATCACATGCATGCATATGCAGTGGAAGTGACGGAATCACAACCCGTAAACCCTTGAATCATACATGCATGTAAGGATATATAAAGAAAACAAAACATAAAAACTTTTTACCTTTAGTTTCTCCTCCTTTCTTGTTTCTTCTCTTTGTTTGGGTTGTTGTAAACACCAAACCCTTCCTTAATCACACAAGAACATGTAAATAAGATGAAGAAACAATGTATAAGGGTGATTTGAGCACCAAACTAGATGAGTTCTAGTAGATATTCAAGATGATGGAAGATAAATCAAGAATCTTGTTGTATACACTTTGATTCATGCAACACTTGCATAAATTGCAAGAACAAGGTTCTTGATACCTCTCTCTCACTCTAGAACTTTTCTAGAGCCCTTATGCTCTCTCTTGTGTGTGTATGAAGTGGTAAGACCTTGTGTACATAAGTGAAGAACTCATTTATGTACTAATTCGTGCCTTTTGTCACGATCGTGGCCTTTTTTAAAAAATGGGCTCTCTTTTGGCCACGATTATGGCCTACTTAAAATTATCCATACACACTATATTTTTCATCCAATCTTTTATGCATGTGAACCTTAGGTTCTCAGTTATTTTGGGCAATTGAGTTAACTCTTAATTCAAACAAATCACATGATGCCAATTAACCAGAATATAAGTGGATTAATACACAAATTCTTCGATAGTTAATTATCTAACTTATGAATATTTCCATAAATAATTACTGTGCAATTCGTCATTTCCCCACACTATACCCCACTTGGTTTGGAGTATGGGCTATATGTCAACCCCCATTAGACTAACTACGTCACATATACTCTAAGTGATGTTAGTTCTTATCCTGGGATCTCATTTCTCTATGTGTCATTAAAGACTCTCTTCATGACATATAATTGCTTTGGCTAGAGACTCCTAGTAATGACCCCGACAAGAGGTCGTGGGTATCATCTCCTTCTATTAGGAGTGATAAATACTTTATCGGCTACCTAATTACCTTCGAATACCAATAGCTGTACCTAATCACCACCCTAAGAGCGACCTCGTCTTGAGGTAACAAGGAATGATGTTAAAGCACAGGATTAGTATCCAAGATATCCTTGAGTGCCTTAAGTCTTAGGATATTTACACCATTGCTATGATGAGATTAATCATTGACATTCGATAGATCATCCATATGATAATCTCATAGTGTGTCATCTGACATACTTACTACCTTTAGTAAGCATCCACATGTTAACTCTAAATATCTCATGTTTATAGTTAATGAGATCCATAACTTGATCAAATCAAGGAATAATATGTGTTAGTTTGTTTGGATTAATAACATCCTATCTTATTAATCCTATAACTAGGGATTATTTAGATACTAACATAATTGCACATGATAGGAATCTCATTATCATGATCTCATTATGATTTCCTTCATACTATGTTTTGTATCATGGACTTCATTAATTTGATCTAAGATCAATATCAATTCATATCTAAACGAATATCAAATTAATAAAAAATGCCTTTCACTTTATTAATCAAAACAAGGTTAGTACATAAGCGCTAAAGATGATTGCCTTTAGATCACTACTCTAACAAAAAACATATTATTAATAAATAAAGAATGAATTAAAAGTATAAAAGCTTACCAGACTGCATTTTTTCATCATAAGTTCTCTCTTTACTGATTTTTAAACAGAACTCCCTAAACCATCATGACACAATTTAATTTCATTTGTCAATTATGATCAATCTTCAATAGAGAAAATACATTTGCAATCAATAATATACTACCCATAATATTATTTTTACATGCATCACCATTATAAAAGGAATATGGATTGAGAAAATAAGCTACTAAGTGGATTCTTTGAGTAAGATGCTTATCCCATAGTTGGACAATAATATCTACATAAGGCTTGTACAATTTTTCTCCTTCCCCTTAAAAATATTTACAGTTTTGTCAACTATTTCCTTCCTTCTCATCTCAACAACCCCCAACAACCTTGTAAGCAAAGCAAAAATCTTCACAATGATAGTAAGCATCCAAAAATTTGTTATTTAGAATACTCCTTTTTCACTCTTTGTTAACTTATGAATTGAAAAGTGTTAACTTGTCATTAAATGTGGAAGTAGTTGTTTATGTTCATAAACGCTTTTCAAAATAATAAATGTAGTTGCAAACCTGCTAGTAGTAGGATGTAGATCTCAACCCAATCTTCTTTCTTTCTTAACCAAGACAAAAATGTGATATGATTATCTATAAAAATTGTGATCTTAGATACACATAAAGCAAGACCAGAAATAGGTTCCATACCCTAATATCTTTTAAAATAGTATTTATAAAATGAACAACACATGGAGGCTAATAAATATATCCATACTTTGATTGTAACAACTGATAGGTGTAGATTGCATTGTATTTTTATAAGTAATTTGATATGTGCTTAGTAGTTAAGTTAATTGTTTAGTGTGTGTCTAGCTTAAGAATTGTGTTAGTTCATAAACATTTGTGTTTTAAGTGTTCTTTGGATGAGAACATGTTTTTAATCTTTAATTTTATATGCATAAGGTGTCAGATGAGTGTGTTAGAGTTTCAGGGCATTCGGAAGAGTTTCAGAGGAGAACCAGACCAAAACACATAGCCATGATCATGGGGGGAAACCTAAAAGAGAGAGAGAAAGAAGAGAGAGAGAAAAGAAGAAGAGGAAGAGGAAGAAGAAGAGGGTTTCGACGCTAAAGCTTCCCGAAATAGGTGATCTCCTGACACCATTATTCTCCCGAGTCATCTAAATTGAGTATCATTTCCTCCGTATTTACCTTTTTATTCATTTAAATGTGTAATACTGAGATGAGTTTGTATGGTTATAGATTTTGAGTTGATAATGATGTTCTAACTTTACCTTCGGGATTTTGCTTATCTTTAATGTTAACATAGTTTGTTTTTGTTTGCTTAAGTTAGGTGTTATGATTGATTGATGTATGTGCATATTTCGGTAACAAACCGAGAGGGTGAACTAGATAAAAATGATTAGATTGGATTAATGAAAGTTAGGCGATCTAATTGACTACTTAATCAATATAGTCGATAATTACATAGAGAGAGATCCTGTGCAAGACCTGATTATTTATTAGAGAGCTTTAAAACCAATTAGAATTTTGGGTAATTTGAGTATTGAGAGATTGCAAGTCCATAATTTGATTAAGGTTTATAATCTAGGGAATAGTTATAACTCGAGAGAGAGTAATCAACCCTACGATCGTCTAAAATCGTACCCTATGAACACATAATTGGCTAGGTTTACCATTAATAATAAGTAAAATCCCCTCTTTCATAACTCGATTATTTCTCTTGACAAATTTCCATTGTTACATTGTTTGTTCGTTATTAGTTTGTTTGCTTTAGTTTACCTTCCAGTTCAATATTCGAATTTAAGTCTTAAACAAAGAGCAACCTGAATTAAGTGATGCCTAAGCACATTCTAGAAAAAGTGGGACGATAGATGCTTTTTGCTATAAGTAACAACCTATATACTTGCAGTTTTTAGTGTAAAACTCGTAATTGGTTTTGCAATCAACAAGTTTTTAATGCCGTTACCAGGGATTGTTTTGTTTAGCATCCTTTTTAGTTTAAGTAACTTTGATTTAAGAGTGTTTGATACTTTTCCTTGAGTTTTTTTGTGTGCAAGAACACAAGGAACATGAGAAGGTCCAACGAGCTTAGTGAGAAGAGCGTTCAGATATTATAAGGAACCAAAGAGAGCTAAGAAGAGTTAGATGACAAGAATGAATATAAAGGAATATGGCAAAAGAAGTAGAGCAAGGAGGAGCTAAAGGACATTGATGAACTTTAGAAGACCAGGTTTCAATCCTCAAGGAGTTGCAAGTCCAATGATTCAAACCAATATTTTTGAGATCAAGTTGATACTCCTCAATATACTTTAGAGTAGTGTGCCATTTTATGGGATGTCTAACAAAGATCCCAATGCCCATCTTGCAAATTTCTTGTAGATTTGTGATACCTTCAGGTTTAACGGAATGTCAGATGATGTTGTGAGGTTGAGATTGTTCTCTTTTACCATGAGAGATTAGGCAAAGGCATGGTACAATTCACTCAATGCAAACCAAATCACTACTTAGGAGCAGCTAGCCCAAGCCTTCCTAGCAAAGTACTTGCCCTTGACTAAGACAACAAGAATCATTAAAGAGATCACTAACTTTCGACAAGGTGATGGGGAGTCATTGTATAAAGCTTGGAAGAGATTCAAGTAAAGTAAATCACTTGTTGATATATAAATCACGTATAATATGTAAAATACACTAGAAGGGGGTTGAATTGTGTTAAATCGTCTAAGATAATAATCTTTAAAATCTTCTTTATTTTCTTGAAAAATTTAGACGGTTACAAAACAACACACTTAATTCATTTGAGTAATGCAACAACAGAAATAGTATCTATTCTTCTAACAACAAGAGATTAAAGAGATAAGGGTTAGAGAATATGATACTGCGATTTATACTAGTTCACCCTTAACCTTTGGGCTACGTCCAGTCCTCAGAGTTTATCTGAGATTTCACTATCACCTTCAACTTTATAAGTATTATTTCTACACTTCTAAAGCCTCTTTAAGCCTCTTTCACAATGTGTTCTTTATCTACTATCTTAGCCTCTTCAAGCTCTAGCATTCCTTTCACTCGAAAAGATATTGTTTGAGCTTCCACACTTACGCTATAGGTGTTCTTGATCTCTTTCTTTCTTTTGTTCACTCAGGATATTTTTACAATATACTTACTTGAGCATAGAATTTTTTTTTTGTAAAGTGTAAGTAAAAATAAAGTAAAAAGTTAATTATGTCTACGACTACAACTGATATTTATAATCTAAATCTCCAACTGTCTTCTTGAGAAAACTGCTTGTAGAATCTTCTGAGATCTGTTATTAGTTGAGTCCTGTAACCAACTCCAACTAACTAACTGATGTTATAGATTATTCTTCAATTATATCGTCTTGATTTGATTTGTATGCTTCATCTGGTGTCTTCGCTTTGTCTGGTGACTTTGCTTCATCTCGTTCAGCTTTTACTTGAATATCGTCTTAATTTTATGATTTTTGCCACTTATATTTATCTGCGTGCTTAATAAACTCATCAAAATAGTTCACATACTTCTACTATTGTTATTATTATTATTTGACTTTCACCAAAATCAATAGAAAAAGTGAAATCTTCTTGACTTAACAATCTCCCCCTTTTTTATAATAACAAATAATCATAACATTAGATGATAAACATAATATTCAGACGAATAACGATAATATTCAAACGAAGAATATTTAGACAAATAATATATTCAGACAAATAATGTTAAGATATACAATGTGTATATACAATAATAAAAATTTTCTAATACTAATTCTCCTCTCCTTTTTACTATTCTCCCCCTATTTGTTATTAATAAAAAAGATGTGTCATTTCAGACGCTTCAAAATTTCAAAGAACATATGTTAAATATCAATGCGGATCGTCTTGAGGTCTTCTTCTATAGAATCATGTATAAGTGCTATTTCCTCATAATCACCCACTAAATCACTTAGTTCATCTACCTTAGTATCAATTTGTTCAATATGTTTAGTTAAGGTTTCCTGAATTTCCTTGTGCTTGTGACTAGCTTCAGTCCATTTAATGAAATTCTTCAAGAGCTCCGAATTAACGATATAATCTTGTAGCTTTTCACTAAGTGGATGAAGATACTCAGAGATAGATGGTTTTCTAATTGAATCAGCTAATTCAATAATTATGATGGAGTAATTGGAAAGGTTGTGTTTGGTGAGGGATGTCAAGATCATCAGGTCTGGGTAGTTTGTAAATTAGTTTCCCTTAAAGGTGTATGATATTTTTAACTAAAGGAATGAAACCTAAGGGGTGAAATGAATAAATAAATACACAAAGGTTTCTAAGTAAAAATTGATACCTTCAATTGTAATACTTTTGTAACTTCCTTCTGGTATTGTCCCAACTACCTTGAAACTTTTATATACGCCAAAGTTACTTCTTGATGCCCTTGATATGTAATGTGATATATAAATGCCTGCAGGTTGAGCTGCAAGACATACATCGTCTATATTCTTTATCATCACTCGAATTTCTTCTTTCGTGAGATCATCTTCCTGTTTCTTAGGAAATTTCTTCTTCTTTCCTTTGTCTTTACTGTCTACCAGTGTTGGACGTCTAGGTTGTCCATCTGGTATAATCTTGATTGTTGTTATGCTTGTCACTAGATAGATTGTATAAGGATTTTTTGTCATCTTCAATGGATATGGTTCTTCCTTTTCTTCTTGCAGAATACCATACAATCTTCGTTCTTCAAGGCTTAGAAGATATATCGTCTGATCGTTTACTATTACAGGTTCATCTTAAACCTTAACTTTCTGTTTAAAAGGTTCTCTGATAATAATTGAACCTCTATTATGATTAGGTATTGATTCTTCTATAATCTTTGTCTTCAATTCTTCTTTCTTCATCGGTTGAGGAGAATTGTAAGTTACTTGCTGCTTTGCAATAGCCTGTGTCTTTTGTTGAACATTAGGTGATGAAACCTTCTTCTTCTGAACAGGCTTCGTCTTCTTTTGTTCTTCTGCTGACTTGGAAGAGAGTTGTTATTGAGGCTTCTTCTGCTCAAATACTAAATTCCTTTTTATCTCTATCTCTCCAAACGATTGTTCTGATTACATCTGAGGGATAGAGATAATTGCTTTGGTAGGTTGCTATTGTTATTATTGTTGTTGCTCCTTTACACTTTTAGAAGCTTTACCAAGAATCAGAGCTTTTTGCTTCTTTTGTTCTTATTGTTATAAGGTCATTAAATTTGGTGACCTTCTTGACTTCTTGGGTCTTTTTGATTGGAGCATCTCAGCCTTCCTCTTTAAAGACACTTGGTGAGTTAGTTGTTGAACCTTATTTTCCTTCCTTTTAGGAATCATCTTCATTTGTATTTGCTTATGAGACGATTGTTTAACCTTTACCTTTGCTGAGATTCTTCTGGTAAGGTTTTGCTTGTATTTCAGATGGAACATCTTCTTTCCTGCTTTGTCTTATTGAAAGCTCCCCCTTAGACTGTGCTTTCAGTATGAAATCTTTATCAGCTTCAGTCTTGATCCCCATTTTGTGAATATTAGAGGCATTGATAACACTTTTAATATTCATCTTTACTCTGTTTCCTCTATCAAGTAGGATTCCATATTCTTTGAAGAATCTTGTTAACAGTATACCATAAGGTAAGAACCAATTTTTAGATGATAATCCTCCCTAGCCTTTATCATGTAGTTCAGAATCAAGAACGAAAGATTAATAGATTGGTGTGTGAATAGATGAAATAGACACTGTTCATCATTCATTGTCACCAAATCTTTTGATCCTGCTCTCAGTAGAATATAGTAAAGAAGAAGAGAATGAAGAACCCTAGCCTTTGGAATTAGGTTTGAATACATCTTGACTCCTGGATTACTCGATCCATGTAGTTGTCGATTGATGTTGGCTTCATTTATATGACTTTGAGCAATCCAATCTGTATTATTAAACAGTTTTTCTCCTTCATTTGGACACTCAATAGCCTTCATAATGGAATCTTGTGTGACTATCACCGACAACCTATCTACCATTGATACCAAGGTATTATCTACCATCTTTGCATTCTTCCAGAACTCATATATTTCATTTGGATACATTGGTTCTCAGATATTGAAGAAGTTTTCCTATCCAGCTGCTTTGATCTCAGGTTCGATATCCATTCGATCACTCTTTAGAGAAGTGAAATCGACAAGTCTCCTATAGACAAGAGATTTCGGCATTTTTCTAATCTATAACGAATAAACACTAAACATAGAAATGTATTTCTCTTAAAGAAGCGAGGTTAGTATCTAGAAGATATTGATAGGAAGATATGAAATGAAAATGAGAAGGATTTGATGTTGCGAACAAAGGATTGAATCGACTTTGTTTAGAGCACTTTAAAGCAAGTCGGTTGCCGTTTGTTGAGAGCACTTTAAAGCAAGTTTTTAAAGAAAATTCTAGAAAGTAGAATATTGCAGATTTTGGGATGATTTCTTTTTATAAACACTCTTGAAAAATTACCATTTGTAACGTTTGTAACCGATCCATAGGTAATCATAAAATTGATACTACTTAGTGAAAGTTACTGTTACTGTTCATCCTGAAAACTTACGACTTTTCTGCTTCTTCAGGACAAATCGTCTGGATCATGGAGTTTCAAACGAATGGTCATTTAACATTACCATGTTTAGATTTCATCTGATTTCCTTGAATCTATCTTCACTTAAAGGCTTCGTGAAGATATTTTCCCATTGTTGATTCGTCCCAACAAATTGTAGATTGATGATCCCTCTCTGTATATAGTCTCTTATAAAATGATGTCTAACTTCAATATGCTTTGCCTTTGAGTGTTGTATTGGATTCTTTGAGAGATTGATAGCACTTGTCTTGTCACAGAAGATTGGAATTTGATCTTCTTGGATAGAATAATCCTCTAACTGATACTTTATCCATAACGTTCATGAACAATAGCTTACAGCTGACGTGTATTCAGCTTTTGCAGTAGATAGAGCAATTGAACTTTACCTCTTGCTTGACCAAGAAATTAGATTATGACCAAGAAAGTAACAACCTCCACTTGTACTCTTTTTATCAATCCTATCTCCAACATAATCAGCATCATAATAGCCAATTAACCTAAAATCTTTACCTTTCTCATACATTAAGCAAATATTAGTAGAACCTGCCAAGTATCTTAATATTCTTTTAACAATAATATAATGAGATTCTCTAGGATCTGCTTGAAATCTTGCACACAAACAAACACTAAACATTATATTAGGTCTGCTTGCAGTTAGGTAAAGCAAAGAACCAATAATTCCTCTAAAAAAAGTGTGATCAATCTTCTTATTAGCTTCATCCTTAGATAAGATGATTGAAGGATGTATAGGAGTTGACATTGGTTTAACATTTTCCATTTTATGTTAGACTAAAAATTCTTTGATAAACTTTTATTGATGAATAAAAATCTTTTCTTCAAATTGTTTAATACGTAAACCAAGAAAGAACTTTAATTCACCCATCATACTCATTTCAAATTCACTTTTCAAAAGAATCTCAAAACTTGAACATAACTTTTTAGAAGTTGCACCAAAAATGACATCGTCTACATATATTTGCACAACAATAAAATCATTTTTAATACTTTTCTGAAATAAAGTTTTATCAACTTGACCTCTAATAAAGTCTCAAAAATGAACTCAGACGATCATACCATGCACGAGGTGCTTGTTTCAATCCATACAAAGCTTTATGAAGTTTATACACATAATTTGGTTCATCAATGTCTTTAAAACTAGGGAGTTGTTTTACATAAACTTCTTCATCTATAAAACCATTCAAAAAAGCACTTTTCACGTCCATCTGAAACAGCTTTATATCATCAAAAACAACATATGCAAGTAAGATCCTAATAGCTTCTAATCTAGTTACAAGAGCATATATTTCATTATGGTCTATTCCTTCTTGTTGACTATAGTCTTAAGTTACTAATCTAGCTTTGTTAAGGGATACTTTTTGTAATTCATCTAGTTTATTCTTGAATACCCATCTAGTTCCTATTATAGATTTATTGGATGGTTTAGGGACTAGAGACCAGACTTTATTCCTAGTAAATTGATTTAACTCCTCTTGTATAGCTAAAATCCAAGCTTTATCTTAAAGAGCTTCATCAATTTTCTTAGGTTCTAATTCAAAAACAAAAGCTACATTGGCTTCTCTCCTAAACTTAAATCTAGTTCTCACTCCTTTAGATGTTTCTCCTATAATTAGGTTTTCTGGGTTAGAAGATTTATATCTCCAATCTTGTCTTAAGCTAATATTTTCATAAATATCTACCACTTTATCATATGGATCGTCTGATAGTGAATCGTCTAGGTTATTGACTAAGGGAGTAGATAGAGTTTCATTATCAGAATCATCTCTTTTACCTAGATGAGAATCATCATCAAATTTTACATGCATAGATTCTTTAACAGATTTAGAAACAAGATTATAAACTCTATAAGCTTTAGAACTAATAGAATAACCTAGAAAAATTCCTGAATTGATCTTAGAATTGAATTTATCCTAATTTTCTTTTGTATTCAAAATAGTGCATTTGCAACCAAAAGCATGAAAGTAAGAAATCTGAAAGTAAGAAATATTTGGCTTTCTTTCCTTTCATAACTCATATGGCATTGTATTTAAAAAAGGTTACAGAAATACTCTACGTTGAATATAACAAGTTGTATTTACAGCTTCTGATCAGAAGTACTTAGGAAGATTCATTTCTCATAGTATAGTCCTTGCCATTTGCTGAATCGTCCTGTTCTTTTTTCCTATAACTCCATTTTGTTGAGGAGTTCTAGGAGTAGAGAAATTATGGAAAATTCCATTTTCTTCACAAAATATTTTGAATTTATCTTTTTCAAATTCTTCATCATGATCACTCCTAATTCCAATAATAGAAATTTCTTTTTCATTTTATAACTTTTTGTATAAAACTTTAAAGCATTTAAAAGATTCATCTTTATGAGATAAAAACTATATCCAACAAAATCTAGTAAAGTCATCAACAATTACAAGACCATGCTTCTTTCCACCAAGACTTACTGTTCTAGTTGGACCAAACAAATCTATATGTAATAGCTCTAGAGGTCTAGACGAAGTTACAATATTCTTAGACAAAAAAGATGCCTTAACTTGTTTTCCTTTCTGACAACTCTCACAAAAGAAATCTTTGTTAAAACTTATCTTTAGTAATCCTCTTACCAAATCATGTCTAACTAATTTGGTAATATATTTAAAGCTAACATGACCTAGCTTTTTGTGCCAAATCAAATTTTCATCATCTTTTGAAAGATATGAAATATTTTGACCTTTTAAATTGTCTAAATTAATTTTATAAAGATTGTTTCATCTCTTGGCATAAAAGAATATGGACCCGTCCTTGTTTTTAACTAAACAAGAATTTTGATTAAAGGATACTTCAAAACCAGAATCACATAATTGTCTTATATTGATTAGCTTATGCTTTAAGCCATTAACTAGCAGAACAATATGAATAAATGAAAAGGAATCTTTACCAATTTTGCCGATCCCAATTATTTTGCCCTGCTGGTTGTCTCCAAAAGTTACTGATCCTGCTTATGTTGGAGGTTTAGGAATATAGACCTTCTACCTGTCACGTGTCGCGAGCAGCCACTACCCAAGTACCATTGATGGTAGTTGCTTATTCCAAGTAAGGAGATTTGCAATATGTATTATATCCTTCTTAGGTACCCATATTTTCTAGGGTCCTTTAGGGTTAGTCTTATTAGTCTTTGAATAATAACAAAAATACTGTATCTTTTTCTTTCTATTAGGAGCAAAATTACTATTATAAAGAACATTACTATTATGAATAGTATTTCTATCATAAAAGCCTAAACCATTTTTATCATTTGGATGTCTATACTTCCAATCATATCATTCATCCTTTTTGTACTTTCTGTAAATTTCGATAAATGTGCTAAAAGAATATTAATCCTTTGTTTTAATTGATTAATCTCCTTAGATCTATCTACATTACTTTCTTTTTCATATCGTCTACTTGTTTCTTAAAGTAGACATTTTCTTCTTCTAAGAGTTTTGTGTTCTTAGAATTTTTAACAAATTTCTTTTTCAACCATCTATATTGTTTTAGAATAGCATGTGAATCTTCTTACAATTCTAAATAGGCATGCTGAAGATCATTAAAGTCAGAGATTACCTCATCATCGCTTTCCCCTTTATCTACCAAGCATATGTTTGCTTATTTTGATGTTTCTGAGTCGGATTCAGATTTAGACGAATCTAGATCTTCCCATGTTGCCATCATGCTCTTTTTTTTTCTTAACTCTTCTTTTGTTTTCTTTTGAGCAAGGGACATTCAGATTTGTAATGTCCTAGTTTATTACACTTATAGTAGACGGTAGAGCTTTTCTCATTCTTCGAATCGTCTTTACTGTTCTTTTTGAAAGAGAAGTCATTATTTCCCTTTGTTTTCTTTTTCCACATCCTTCTAATTTTTCTTAAATTGAAGGATAACTCATCTTCCTCTTCACTTGAATCTTAATTAGATTCACTGGCATCATCATTCTTGATTTCTTTGATCTTTAATGCTTTTGAAGACGTACTTCTATTTTTCTGCATCTTCTGATTCTTCTGACCAGCCTTCAAAGTAATAGATTTATCCCTTCTAGGTTTATCTTCTGTATCAAGCTCTACTTTATAGATTTTTAGTGAACCAAGCAATTCTTCTAGCTTTAGCTTGCTTAAATCCTCGACCTCTTGTATTGCTATTATTTTGGGTCTCCATCTTTTTGGAAGACTTCTAAGGATCTTTCTAACATGATCTTGACTATCGTAGATTCTCCCCAGAGCTTTAAGTCTATTAATAATTGCTTGGAATCATCCAAACATTTGATCATAGACTCATCATCTTTCATCTTGAACAGGTCATACTGATGAACAAGAATACTAATCTTGGATTCTTTCACCTAGTTTGTGTCTTCATGTGCAATGGCTAAAGTGTTCTACATTTCCTTTGCAGATTCGCATCCATAAACCTTATCATATTCACTTCTACTTAGAGCACAACTTGAAAGGAACTTGGCCTTTGAGTTTAATTGAACGTGAGCTTTCTGATCAACTGACCATTGGTCACAAGAGATGCTTTTCCCTTCGTAGTCTGTTGGAATATATGGACCACTTTCAATGATATTCCAAAGATCCATCTGTGTGGATTCTATGAAGAGTCGCATCTTGTCCTTCCAATAATGATAATCTTCACCATTAAATGTAGGGGGCTTGAGACGGAGGCATCTTCAGCTATAAAAACATGTGATTCAGCCATGGATCTTTGTCCTCGTTTTGTAACAGTGTTTCTTAGAAACTTGCACTTTGATACCAACTGAAGTAAATCACTTGTTAATATAGACATCACATATAATGTGTAAAATACACAAGAAGGCTGGTTGAATTGTGTTAAATCGTCTAAGATATTAATCTTTAAAATCTTCTTGATTTTCTTGAAAAATTCAAACAATTACAAAATAACGCACTTAATTCATTTGAGTAATGCAACAGTGGAAATAGTATATATTCTTCTAACAATAAGAGATTAAAGAGATAAGGGTTAGAGAATATCATACCATGATTTATACTGGTTCACCCTTAACCTTTGGGCTACATCTAGTCCTCTGAGGTTATCTGAGATTTCACTATCCCCTTCAACTTTACAAGTATTATTTCTACACTTCTAGAGCCTCTTCAGGCCTCTTTCACAAAGTATTCTTTATCTGCTATCTTAACCTCTTCAGGCTCTAGCCTTCCTTTCACTTGAAAAGATATTATTTGAGTTTTCACACTCACATTACTGGTGTTTTTGATCTCTTTCTTTCTTCTGTTCACTCAGGATACTTTTACAGTATACTCACTTGAGCACAAAATTATTTTTTTGTAAAGTGTAAGTAAAAGTAAAGTAAAAATTTATCTATGTCTACAACTACAACTGATATTTATAGTTTAAATCTCCAAAGGTCTTCTTGAAAAAATTGCTTATAGAATCTTCTGAGATCTATTATTAGTTGAGTCTTGTAACCAACTAAAACTAACTAACTAATGTTATAGATTATTCTTCAATTATATCATCTTGATTTGATTTGTATGCTTCGTCTGGTGTCTTCGTTTCGTTTGGTGACTTCGCTTTGTCTCGTTCAACTTTTACTTGAATATTGTCTTAATGTTATGATTTGTGCCACTTATATTTATCTGCGCACTTAGTAAACTCATCAAAATAGGTCACAAACTTCTATTAATATTATTATTATTTTACTTTCATCAAAATCAATAGAAGAAATGAAGTCTTCTTGACTTAACATCAAGGAGTTACAAAGGAGCTATCCCCATCACAACCTTCCGAGGGAATTTTTTTGTAGACATTCTATAATGGTGTAATTCAGAGCATAAGGGGAATAATAGATGTAGCTGCAGGAGGATCTTTGATGACAAAAACCGTTGATGCAGCTCATGGTCTTTTAAAAGAGTTGGTGAGCAACAACTATATGTGGTCAAATGAAAGGAGCAGACAAGGGTCTAAGGAGCAAAAAGGAATGATTCCACTTGACTCGATGACAACTTTGTAAGCACAGATTGCAACCCTCACTAAGCAATTGAGCAACATGCAAGGACCTTCTTCATCCACTTCCAAGACCATGCAGTCACAATGTGAATTATGTGGACAGGACAACCATGGCACAACTGAATGTTTCTTGTTGGGAGCGAGTGGTACCAAACAGGTAAATTACTTGGGTTAGTCAGAAATAGGTAACAACAATCCATATTCTAATACTTACAATCTTGGGTGGAAAAGCCACCCAAATTTTTCATGGAATACTAAAAATGCAGGTGGCCAAGTGAGAACACAAGGATCTCTTGGATTTTAGCAAGATCGTCTTAGATCTTTAGAGAATAAAATGGATAAGTTAATGCATATGTTGGGTTCAAAGTTCTCGAGCAAAAAGGAAGGTCAAAGAAGACAAGAAGAGAGTCAGAAAAAATGGACGCAAAGTTTGACCAGATTATGAATAACCACACTTCATCCATCCACAATTTGGAAGTATAGGTAAGTCAACTTGGTAATGCTTTGTCTTCTAGAAATGCAGAAAGCTTACTAAGCAATACTAAGGCTAATTCAAAGGAACAACTTAAGGCGATCACATTTAGAAGTGGCAAGCGATTGGAAGAGCCAAATGTTCTACAAGATAGCCAACAGAAGGAAAAGGTAGACGACAAAGAAGAAGAGAAACCATATGTACCACCACCACCCTATAAGCCTAAGATTACATATCTGCAGAGGGTGAAACAACATCAAGTCAACACTTAATTCTCCAAATTCTTGGAGAAGTTGAAGAAACTTCAAATTAATTTGTCTTTGGTGAAAGCATTGGAGTATATGCCCACGTATGCAAAGTTTTTCAAAGACGTATTGACACACAAATGCACTTGGGAGGACAATCAAATGGTGACCTTGACGGAGAATTGTAGTTTGATCATCACAAGCACAACGCCTTCAAAATTATAAGATCCAAGGAGTTTTACTATTTCATGTGTTGTTAGTGATTTTGAATTTTCTAAATGCTTATATGATTTAGAAGCAAGTATTAACTTGACGCTTTTGTCTATTTTCAGGAAATTGGGGCTAAGAGATGTCAAGCCCACATCCATGCTTATCCACCTTACAGATCAACCCATCAAGAGGCTATTTGGGGTAGTAGAAGATGTTCTGATAAAAGTGGATAAATTTATAATTCCTGTTGATTTTGTTGTGCTAGATTTTGAAAAAGATACGAATTGTCCATTAATTTTGGGTAGGCCCTTTATAAATACTAGTAGGAAATTAGTTGATGTGCATAAAGGAAAATTGGTTTTGAGAATTAGTGATGAATAGTTTGAATTTAATATGACTAAATCTTTGAAGAAACTAGTGGATGGAAGTGCCTGTATGATGATTGATGTTATGGATGATTGTGTGCAAGAGGTTGAGAAGGAAAATGAAAAGGAAGTTAAGAAAATTGTTGAAGTGCACAGGGATGAGAGTGAGAGTGAAGAGGAATTTTGTGAGGAGGACGAGAGAGAGAAGCTAGAGAGAGAGGATGCACCCACACCACCTTCCATTTTAAAGCCTCCCATTTTAGAACTAAAACCTTTACCTTCTCACCTGAGATACATATTTTTAGGCAAGGACCATACCTTACCCATCATCATTTCCAACCAATTGAATGTTGAGCAAGAAGGGAAAGTGGTAGAGACTATTAAGAAGAGGATGAGATCCATGGGGTAACAAATTTCTAATAGTAGGGGGATTAGCCCCAATATGGTGATGCAGGTATTGTATACCTAATTTCAGATAATGAGTGGGTGAGTCTGGTGCAATGTGTGCCTAAGAAGGGAGACATGATAGTGATGGAGAATGAAAAAGGTGAACATAATTCCACTAGGGCCATCACAGGTTGGAGAGTGTGTATTGATTATAGGAAGCTTAATTTGGCCACCAAGACAGACCATTTTTCTTTACCTTTTGTAGACCAAATGATTGAGAGGGTGGTTGGTCATGTTTTTTATTACTTTCTTAATGGATATTCGGGATACAATTAAGTGTTCATATACTCATAAGACTAAGAGAAAAACCACTTTCACTTGTCCTTATGGGGCTTTTGATTACAGGAGGATGCCTTTGGGCTTATGTAATGCACTAGCCACATTCCAAAGGTACATGATGACCATCTTTGTAGATATGAATGAGAACTTCATGAAGGTATTTATGGATGACTTCTTTATTTTTGGAGACTTTTTTGATCATTTTTTGTTTAATTTGGATAGAACGTTACAAAGATGCGAGGAGTCTGATTTAGTCTTGAATTGAGAAAAATATTATTTCATAGTCCAAATGGGACTTCTTGGTCATGTAGGGTTCTATAAATGGTTCATCAATGATTTTTCTCTTATTGCTAGACCATTAACTAACTTTTTAGTTAAAGATGTGCCATTTATGTTTGATGATGATTGTTTAGATGCTTTTAACAAGTTAAAGATGACACTTACAACAATACCAATTTTGATGACACCAAATTGGTAACTTCCTTTTAAGATCATGTGTGATGCAAGGGACCATGCCATTGGCTACGTACTTAAACAGTGGAAGGAGAAGCAATTACATGCAATTTACTATGCCAGCAAAACTTTGGTAGGAGCACAACTGAATTACACCACCACTAAGAAGGAGTTGCTTGCAGTGGTATTTAAATGTGAAATTTTTTGTTCTTACCTTTTGGGCTCATAAGTTATTGTTTTTACATATCATACAGCATTGTGATATCTCTTTGCAAAGAAGGATGCCAAGGCTAGGCTCATTCGATAGGTGCTTCTACTCCAAGAATTCAACGTAGAGATTAAAGATGCGTACCACCTATCGAGACTTGAAGGGGAACAAAATGAAGAAGAGAAGGAAATTGAAGAGCGTTTTCCTGAAGAGGCTTTAATGATGATAGAAAATCCTTTTTTTTCCTTAGTTTGCAGATAATGCCAATTATCTCTCAAGTGTTATTCTTCCCCATAATCTCTCACATCAACAAAGGAAGTAGTTTTTATTTTAGTGTTCTCGCTATATTTGGGATGAACCTATTTTGTATAATATGTATTGATAGTTTGATTCGCAGGTGTGTCCTTGAAGAGGAAATACCTGAAGTTTTGACCCATTGTCATAGTTTAATTTATGTCGAACACTATGGAGCAAACAAGACGGCTACTTGCATTTTAGAGTGTGGATTCTACCGGTTGAACTTGACAAGAGATTCTATATTACGTTGTGATAGTTGCCAAAGAGTGGGCAACATTTGAAAGAGAGATGAGATGCCACTTTCAAACATTATGGAAGTGGAGATATTTGATGTGTGGGGTTTGAATTTCATGGGATCATTCCCATCTGCCCTAGGGAACTCTTATATATTAGTTGGAGTTGATTATGAGTCTTGGTAGGTCAAAGTAATAGATACTCCAACAAATGATGGCAAGGTGGTGCAATGATTCATCAAGAAGATCTTTACTCAATTTGGGGTGCCTAAAGCTATTATAACTGATGGAGGGAGCCACTTTTGCAACAAACCTTTTGAGGCTCTTTTGAAAAAATGTAATGTTCATTATAGAGTGGCAACCCCATACCATTCGCAAACGAGTGGCCAAGTAGGTAGTGAATAGAGAATTGAAAAAGATTTTAGAGAAGGTAGTGAGCACTTTAAGGAAAGATTGGGCTTTGAAGTTGGACAATGCGTTGTGGGACTACAGGACATCTTTCAAAACTCCCATAGGCACAACACCATATCAACTTATGAACAGGCTTGCCATTTACCACTAGAGTTGGAGCATAGAGCCTATTGGGCAATCAGGAAACTAAATATGGATTGGAAGCTAGTAGGAGAAAAGAGATTGCTACAACTTGATGACTTGGAAGAATTAAGATATGATGCCTATAAAAATGTCAAACTGTACAAAGAAAGGGCTAAGAAGCGGCATGATGGCCACATTAAGAAAAAGGAATTCAAGAGTGGGGACTTGGTGCTTTTATTCAATTCATGACTTCCATTATTTCCCGAAAAGCTCAAGTTAAGATGGAGTAGCCCATTCAAGGATGGTCAAGTGTTTCCCTATGGAGCGTTGGAGTTAGAAAATGAAAAGGTTAAACTTTTAAGGTTAATAGGCATTGATGCAAGCTTTACTTTGGAGGACCATTTCCACAAGAAAGGGAAGTACTTTCTTGCCTTTCACTCACTCTTTTATGACTTCATATAGGATGGTCAAGCTAATCACCTTAACGTAACATGTTTGTCTTTCATTTGTTTGTTTTTGTGCTAGTGTGGTGTTGTTTTGATTTGATAATATTTATTTTAATTTAACTTGTTTTACACTTCATTCTCTTGTTGTCTAGGTCCCCAATGACATGTTTTGAGATTACTTAAAGATTTATTGTGCATCATGGCTTGTTGGAGGACAAAAGGACAAGAGGAAAAAATGTGTCACTTCCATCGAAACCACCACTATAAGCCCATCTTGTCCTTAATCTCTCCTATTATTCTTCTTGTGTTTTTGTGTTTTGGTTTTCAATGTGTTGTTTGTTGGTTTTGGATATTCTCTTTTGCACATAAAGGATAATGTTTTTTTTCAAGTGTGGGGAGGTAGTCTTTGCAATTTTTACATTTTATTTAAAATGTATGTTAGGTTGTCAATATTAGGTGTGTCATTTCCCTTAAATTTTAATCTTTGGGATAAATGTGTTTCCATGAGATTCTATCGCTAGTTGCAATGAAATTAAATACATGTGTGAACTTAAATTAGGCTACTTGAGTGAAGAGTGAACCATGTGGAGTGACGAAAGCAGTTGATCGCATAAGCTTACTCAGAACTTGACACTTGAACAATGAGGTAATGTATAGAAACATAATGGATTTTCATTTGAGCCTATATGAGGAATTGAGCCTTTATGACTCCATTCTATAGTCATTTCATTTCCTTGTTTATGAGATGCTTCTTTATGTAATTACCTTGAAAACTTGCTTTGAATCAGTTTAAATCTATTGGATGTATACTAGATAGAAATAATTAAGGCCTTCTTGCTTTAACTTTTAGCTTAAATGACCTACCATTTTATTATCCATTGCTCGCCCCACTGAGCCTTTAACTTTTTTTTTTTTGAAATCACCCAATTTTAAAACCCACAAACCCTTGCCCAATCACAAGTTAATAGAGTGTTAAGTGATACTTGAGTGTGGAATCACAAGTTAAGAGCATATTGCATACAGTTGGAATCACAAGTTAAGAGCATATTGCACACAGTTGCTGTTTTCTGCTCACTGTTTCTTTAGTTAAAAAAAAGAAAAAGAAACAAGAACAAAATTAAATAAAAAGAAGAAAAAGAAAAGAAAAGAAAAAGGAATAACATGTAGTAGCTACAATAAGTGCGAAGAAGTAGTCTTATCTATTTGCATATCTTAGAGGTTTATCTTTGTCATCCTTTAGTACACTTAGTAGTTTATAAATGCTTGTGATAAACCTTTAAAACCTGTTTAACCCAAACCCTAGCCACATGACAACCCGAAACAAAGCCCTTTTGATCTATCCTAGCATGTAATCATTTGACACGACCCGCCCTTTTTTGGGCCGTGTTGGCACTAGGGGATGGGTAGGCTTAAAGCCACCAAAACCCGTAGTAAGCCTAACTTTCTTATATTCTCACGAATTTACGACATGATCTATTCGTTTGTCTAATTACTCGCCCGTATATATGCTTAATAGGTTGTAAGAAGTAAGGACCCAAATCTGCAATTCTCACATACAACTTCTACTTATCATCAACCAACATCATTCTCAATAACATAACATATTCATACATGTTTTATGTACATTTGATTATGACAAACCATGGAGTAGCTATAAGCATCTGCCATTTACATCATGTCAAAAAAATTTACTTGTCTGATTATCCAAGCTAGTCTCAAAAGGCTTGGATTT
>JAOSBN010156071.1:0-22934 GCA_027563595.1 Erythroxylum suave | reverse complement strand
TAATGGAATGATAAATATTCTATAGAATTTTATTATATAAATATATAAATAGATTATGATCTCTTGCAGTTGTTGATCTCAATTGTAAGCATGCAGAATCTCTAACCTGTTAACAGAGCTTACGTATTGAGAAAACTGTAGAAAGGCCTAAATCACGTGCCGGAGAATACTTTCCGTCAAGGTTCTGGGAGATTGGAGCTCGTTTGGTGCCTGAATACTGCTTCGGAATCAGAGATGGAATCAAAATAACATATTCTGTACTTCTTTGTTTTTAATCCTTTTGTGTATGATCCGGGATACATAATAAGCTCTAATACCACGTGTTGACATTCTCCTAACTCTGAACTTCAGTGATCTGGAGACATGTGTTGATTGTTGTAGGGGTAAGTTGACCAAGATAAAGAAGAAGGGTCAACTCATGTTTGAGGCTTATTGGGCCTCATATATATAGATGTTAGTGGTCCCTATACAGTCACGTTGTGCAATGCCAGATACTTCCTGAAATTTATAGATGATTATTCCCATTATGGTTATGTGTTATTGCTTAAAGAGAAGTCTAAAGTTCTTGATAAATTTAAGATGTTCAAGTCTGAAGTTTAGAACTAATTAGGAAGATCAATAAAGATTGTCAGATCTGATAGAGGAGGGAAATACTATGGCAAACATAAGGTTGCAGGACAAGAAAAGGGTCCGTTTGCTAAGTGTTTGCAATCAAATGGAATAGTTACTCAATTCACTATGCTATGTAGTCCTTAGCAAAATGGTGTGGCCAAAAGGTGTAATCGCACCTTAAAGGACATAATGAGGTCAATGTAGAGCAGGACTAACCTACCTGAATACCTTTGGGATGAAGCCATCAAAATGACATTATATATCTTGGACAAAGTCCTGAGCAGGTCAGTATCAAAGACGCCTTTTGAGATTTATATTTGAAGGAAGCTAAGCCCAGACATTCGTATGTAGGGTTGCCCTATTGAGGTAAGATTATATAATCCTTATGAGAACAAATTGCAACCTCGTTCAACTCGTGGCTATTTAGTGGGATATCTCGACCACTCTAAGGGCTATATATTTTATTTTAGAGGGAGAGGGGCTAGAATAGTAGAATCACAGATGACAAAGTTCTTAGAATACAATGTCTATGATGAGGGAGGATCTTCACATCCTCCAGAAGTTAGCAGGACGGTCGTTGCTATTTAGTGGGATATCTCGACCACTCTAAGAGCTATAGATTTTATTGTAGAGAGAGAGGGGCCAGAATAGTGGAATCACAGATGGAGAAGTTCTTGAAATACAATGTCTATGATGAGGGAGGATCTTCACATCCTCCAAAAGTTAGCAGGACAGATACTACAATTATTTTGTATTCCCTTCTCATACAGTCAGCTTTGATGGATGAAGGCCTAAGTACCATGCTTGAGTAGGCACAAGAACTTACACCTATTCAGGAGGAGGTTTCTGAAGTACAAGAGCCTATGCAGTTGCGTAAATCCACCAGAGAGAAGCAACCTGCTATCTCGTCAGATTACATAGTCTACCTGGGTAAGCAAGACTATAACCTTAGATATGTTGTGATTCTAGCTACTCTTTTAAAAGCCATTTCTGGACCCCATATGGATATGTAGTGGGAAGCAATGACGACGAGATGCAATCTATGAGATAATAAGGTATGAGAGCTAGTTGATTTACCTTAACATTGAAGGCCTGTTAGTTATAAGTGGCTATTTAAGACCAAGAAGGATACACAGGGTCAAGTTGAGCAGTTTAAGGTGTGTCTAGTTGCCAGGGGATTCACTTAGAGAGAAGGAGTTGACTTTAATGTCACCTTCTCTCTTGTGTCCTCGAAGGATGCATTTAGAGTGATTATGGCATTGATAGCTTATTATGATATGAAGCTACATCAGATGGACTTTAAGACCACTTTCCTGAATGGTGACCTTTATGAGTAGGTCTATATGAAGCAGCCTAAAAGATTTCAGGATCAGGATATAACTAACAAGGTTTGCAAGTTGAATAAATCAATAAATGGTTTAAAATAAGTTTTCAGATAGTGGTACCTAAAGTTTGATGAGGTTTTGACCTCATTCGACTTTGTAGAAAACAAAGTCGAAAGATGCTTATACTATAAGGTCAGGGAGAGCAAGGTCATCCTCATACTATTATATGTCGATGACATTTTTCTCTTATTAAACGATTTGACTATGTTGCATGAAGTTAAGCAACTTTTGGCCAAACATTTTGACATGAAGGATTTGAGTGAAGCATCTTTTGTCCTCAGTATACAGCTTCACCAGGACAGATCTCGACACTCGTTGAGCCTCTCACAAAGTGCATACATTAAACGAGTACTACAAACGTTTAATATGGTTGAATGTAGACCTATTGTGGCACCTATCTCTTGTGGAGAGAGATTATCTTTGGCATAATGTCCAAAGAATGAGGTTAAGAGAGTGGCTATAAGGAATGTCCTATATTCTAGTGCAATGTGTAGCTTGATGTATGCTAGGTGTGTACTAGACCAGACATTGCATTTATTGTTAGACTACTAGGTCAACATCTAGCTAACCTAGGTGTGGGCCATTAGAATGTAGTTAAATGGGACTTGAGATACCTAAAGGGTACCAAGGATTATACGTTGACATATAGAAGAGTCAACGAATTGAACTTTATAGGGTATACACTCTGATTTGCTATATGTTCATATGATCACAAGTCCACTTTAGGATACATTTTCATGTTGACAGATGGTGCAGTATTGTGGAAGAGTGTCAAGCAGACATTGGTGACTTCCTCCACCATGCATGCAGAGATTGTTGAATGTTATGGAACTGTTACAAAGGTGGTTTGGCTCAGAAACTTGATTTCTGAGTTATCTGTGGTGGATTCGATTATTAGACCCATACGGTTGAATTGTGATAATCTTTTTACAGTGTTGTTCAGTAACAACAACAAAAGTATCACATGGTCTAAGCATTTGGAGGTCAAGGATTTGACCATAAAGGAGCTGATCTAGAAGGGTAACGTTGAAGTAGAGCACATTAGGACTAAGGAGATGTTAGCTGATTCGGTGACTAAAGAACTTCGTCCACTAGTGTTTGCTAGACATATATTCGGTATAGGTGTGTTGAAGTCCTTACACAACAATATTTAGAGTTCACTGTATTTTTCTCCTTAAATGATTGTATATTTTGTTGTATTATGACATTATATTTATTTATTAATAAATATTAACATATTTTTATCCTCGGTTATAACTATTTTATATATAATCATAATACATGTAGAAATCTTAAGATTTGTGTTGATCTTAAGCATTTTAAAGGTCATTGGACGTGCTTATAAAGATTAACCTTGTGCCTATGTCATTAAACACATAAAGTTTATAAGGACATCCTTAAAGTTTCATACGACAAAGGGGGATATAAGGTTTTAATTCCATAAAGTTTCTCTAATATAGTTTAGCATTCAGTTGGAGAAGATAAAGGTTTTTTCTAATGTTATTTAGCATCTGGTGAGAGGAAACAAGTTTTCTTTAATGTTATTTAGCATTCAGTGAGAGAAAACAAGATTTCTCTACTGCAGTTTAGCACATGCAATATATATCATAAAGATAGGGAAATCGAGACCTATAGATGAAGATGATACATATTAGATCATAAAGGTATCATTGTAGTCTGTCATACTCCATTTTCCCATTCATATAGTAAAGTATTAGATATTTGTACTTATATTAGACCTGTGTCACACATGAAACATGTGATTGATATTTTCCTGTATCAAAAGCCTTGCAGGACAGAATGTAGGACTTTCATTACCTTTGGATCAAATGTTTTTAAAATTTTGGTACCAATACATTAGTGTAACTTAACCGAGTTTTCAAACTATTTTAAACTTGATTAAAACTGCAATTAATAATTGTCCAAGGGGGAGATTGTAAGACATTTTTATCCCTAAAGGAAATTTTGTCATTTTCCCATATAGTGGATAGTTATTAATTGTCATTTTGTCCTTTTAATAAATTATCGGTTAAGTTACGTAATTTAATTCAGATAAGGGTAATAAAGTGGCCCAATAAATGGTCTAGATTAATGGGTCAAAGTCCAGATGAAAAATAGATCCCTTTTAGTGTTGACTAGTCTATATCGGCCTTGTGATAAGGAAGCCTGATATGTAAGCTATATTGTAGTTGCTGATATCAATCGTAAGCATATAGAATCTTTGACCTGTTAAAAGAGCTTACGTATTGAGAAAACTGTAGAAAGGTCTAAACCACGTGTTAGAGAATATTTTATGTAAAGATCGCGGGAGATTGGAGCTTGTTTGGTGCTCGAAAAGTGCTTCAAAATCAGAGATAGAACTGAAATAAGGTATTTTGCATTCTTTCGTTTTCAACCCTTTCATATACGATCCTAGATATTTAATAAGGTTTGTACTGCTTATTACGTATTTTACATTGATGATTTGTTTCATTTATAACGTCTTAGAATTTCCATATCTTTTTAACCAATTTCTAGTTTCGAAGATCATCCTTATTGTTCTTTTATCTTGGAGTACAACTCCATTTTTAGTTGAAGCATGTTTTCCTTTTATATATAGACTGAAAACTATTTTTAGAACATCTTTATGGTTATCTACTTATACCCATTTCTTGCATAAGCGAGTGTAAGAATTTACCATATTTAAGTTAGTTGTTATCTACTAAGCAGTAATCAATAGTTTCCTTCTATATAGCAAATTAGAAAACTTACACCTGAAAAATAGGTGAGCAGCTGCTTTAGGTATAACATTGCACAAGTAAAAAAATTTAGAGGAATTTAGGAAGTTTTGCTTATCAAATGTATCTAACACATGAAACGAGCCTTAGTTACATATCTCAGATCAAAGAAACAAAGAAATACTTGATTTCGGTTCCATCGAGTTTCCAATGAGCTTTTTGAAGTCGTAATGATGAATCTTACTAGCACCTTTACTAAAGTCACTCACTAAGATGTAATTAATCTCTTTCTATGATTTTCTTAAAATATGAACCTCTGAATGGGTCAGAGTCTTTGCACATTCACGAATTACTTAATAAACCATAGGAGACATTAACTTATATATATAGCTTCTATATTGGGCCTTCTAATTACAGATTTAATATGGGTCTGGTTCACACTAACCATAATCCACTTTCTTACTTGACTTCGGCCCATTAACTTAGATCCTTTTATTAGGCTACTTTATTACCTTTATCTGGGTTAAATTAATATAACTGAACTAATAAGTTATTGATAAAAAGACAATTAATTATTGTCCACTATATAGTAAAAATTCAGCATTCTCCCCTTTAGACAATAAACAATTGCAATATTGATAAAAAGTTGGAAACCGGTTCAAAAATACGGTTCATTCACGTGACTATATTGATTGTTCAGATTTAAAAACACAATTTGATCCAAAGATAATAAAATTCCATTATTTCGTCCTGCAGGGCTTTAGAAACTGCAAAATATCGAATACATGTGTCATGTGTGACACAAATCCAATATAATTATTTATATCTAATACCTTACTAACATGAATAAGAAAATAGAGTGTAGCAAACTTGGATTACATATGTATGATCTAAAATGTATCATCTTTCTATTTGTAGGTCTCAGCTTCTTTAAACTTTATATTAAACTGCATATGCAAAAGTACATAAAAGAAATCTTGTTTTCATTAAATGGTATACTAAACTGCATTAGAGAAAACCGTTATATTCCCTCAATGAATGCTACACTGCATTAGAGAACACCTTTATAAAATTAAATACTTATATCTCCCTATATCATGTTAGAATCCATGGATATCCTTTTAAACTATATGTGTCATAAATATAGGCTTAACGTCAATCTGTATATATGCCTAATGACCTTTAAACTGCTTAATATCGATATAGACATTAATTCTTTAACATGCGTTATAACAATGTATAAAAAACACATATTACTGAGGATAAAAAGATGATCATCTTCATCAATAAACAATTATACTATCATAATACATCAAAATGTATAAACATGTAAGGAGCAAACATAACGGTCCCTAACTAACAGTGTTAAAGACTTCAAAATACCTATACGGTATACACGTCTTTCAAACATAAATGGACGAAGTCCTTTAGTTAAAGGATCAACCAACATCTCCTCAATCCACAAATGCTCAACCTCAATGTCACCACTTTAGATCAACTCCTTTATGGTTAAGTATTTGACCTCCAAACATTTAGACTTTGAGAAATTCTTATTGTTGTTACTAAATAACAAAACAAAAAGAATATCACAATACAATAAGATGGGCCTAGCCACTAAATCAAACATAAATAACTTGAAATTAAGTTCCTGAGTCATATCGCTTGTGTAGCAGCCCCCATAACATGCAACAAATTCTGCATCATAGATAAGGAAGTCACTAGTGTTTGCTTGATACTCTTCCACGATACTCTTCCACAATACTACACCATCTACTAACATGAAAATGTAACATGAAGTGGACTTTCTATCATTCAAATACGTAGCAAAATTATAGTTTGTATACCCTATGAGGTTTAAATTGTTGGGCTCTCCTATATGCCAACATATAATACTTTGTTCCCTTTATGTATCTCAACACTCGTTTGAAAGCATTCCAATGGTCTATAAATCAGTTACCCAAGTATCGACCCAACAGTCTAACAGTAAATGCAATGTCTAGCCTAGTGCATACTTAGGCATAAATTAGGCTACCAACCGTACTAGAATATGAAACATTCCTCATATTTTCTCTCTCTACCTCCTTCTTTGGATACTGCACCAAAGATAGCCTTTCACCATGAGAGATTCGTGCTACAACGGTTTACAGTCTACTATATTAAACCTTTGTAACATATGCTCAATATATGCATTCTATAAAAGGCTTAAAGATTGTTAAGATCTGTTTTAGTGAATCTACATACCTAGGACAAAAGATGTTGCACCAAGGTCCTTTATGTCAAAATTCTTGGCCAAAAGTAGTTTAACTTCATGCAATATGGTCAAGTCATTTCATATAAGCAAGATTTCATTTGAATACAATAATAGGAAGATAACTTTACTCCCTTTGACCCTGTAATACAAGCATTGTTCAAATTTATTTTCCACAAAGCCAAAAGAGTTTACATCCTGATTAAATTTTAGGTACCATTGTCTGGATGCTCGTTCAAATTGTATATCCTAAAATCCTTCAAGTTGCTCCATATAGACCTTTTCATAATCGTAGTATCTATCTTGTTTTCATCTTCAAGGGGAGATGGCCCACCTCCTCAAAGACGTCGTATTCCAGAAACTTAGTTTGTTGTGATTCCACAATTCGAAACCCCCTTCTCTACAGTAGAATCTGTATCCTTTAGATTAATTGAGATATCCTACTAGGTAGAAATGAATTGAACAAGTGCACAATTTTTTCAAGAGGATTACACAAACGCACCTTAGCAGGGCAACCCCATACACGAATGTGTGAAAATGCTAGACTTCCATCGTTTCCAAAGTTCAAAAGGTGCCTTTGACATTAATTTTCTTAGGACTCTATTAAGGATGTATAATCCTGACGTGATAGCTAGATATTCAGGTAGGAGTCTTGCTCTACATTGATCTCATCATGTTCTTTAAGGTGCGATAATGCCTTTCGGCCATAACATTTTGCTCAGGATTACCTGGCTTAGTAAACTATGTCCCTATTCCACAATATTCCATATATTTAGCTATCAAATCTTTTTCTTATCCTGAAATCCTATGTTGCCATAATACTCTCCGCCATGGTTAGATCTGACTATCTTGATGGATTTTCCCAATTGATTCTCAACCTCAGCCTTAAAGCTCTTGAATTTGTCAAGAACATTTTTTTAAAGTAAGAACACATAATTGTAATGAGAATAATCATCAATGAAAGTTAGAAAATAGCTAGAATTGTATAATTTGGCTTTATAGGGCCCACTAATATCTGTATATATGAGGTCTAATAAACCAGAAGCTCAAGTTACCCTTTTTTCTTTATTTTGGTCAACTTATCTTTGCAGTAATCAACACATGTTTTCAGTTCATCAAAATTTAAAGTTGGTAGAACGTTTTCCTTTATCATTCTCTCATATCTATCTCTGGACATGTGGCCTAAGCTTTTATACCACAAAATGTATGATGAATCCTTAATAAGAGGTCTCTTTCAAGTAACAATTTCTATAATATATGAAGGAACATACATTTCATGAGGGGAAAGGCATATTTGATATAAACCATATGAAAAAAAGGTAGCTCCAATATGTTTTCCATTGAAAGATAAATGTACAACTGCATTTTAGTGACAAAATGATAACCCTCTTTGTCTAATACTGATATAGATATCAAATTCTATCAAAAAGAAGATATGTAAAATGGGTCTAGTAATATCAGTACAAACCCTGTATTGAGGTTCAACATACATCCTCTATATACAAAACATTAACTTCTCCTCCCTCTAGTTAGTTTTCTCCTGGATCTGAATCCCTGCATTGTGGAAGCAACATGATTTGACGCTCCGCTATCTACCCACCAAAAATTGGATGTGGTTATTGCAAAATTAGATTCATGTCTCTTACCTGATAGTTCCTATTTCACCTTCCATACTTTATACTTCTTGCAGTTGGCTTTCTTATGATTCTTCATCTTACAAAAGAAGATCCTCATGTTTTTCAACTTTTGTGACCCCTTTGTAATACCAGACTGACCAGTCTGTATCTGCTAAGCGAATTTCAATTTCTCTCCCTTAGCTCTTTTGGGTCTAACCTTGCCCTTACCATTAACGGTTGCAAAAAGTGCTATATGAGGACCACTCTTGAGCTTTTCGTCCACTGCAACACATTGGGAAATCAAGGCGTTGATATCCCAAGCCTCATTTTGCAAAATGCCTGATGTGATGAGCATACCGAACTCTGATGGAAGAATGTTCAAAGCTTGGTGCACTATTAATGTATCAGGAATGGGATGTCAAGTGTCTTTAGTTTACTCTATAGATGGACCATTTTGATAATGTAGTCCCATACTCCCCCTTCTTTTGTATACCTCATAAAGAATAACTCACTGATGAAGGCACTCGTCAAATAACTCATTGATAAAGGCACTCTGCTTTGCATTTGACGAGATCTTGTTTCTTTGGGACACATTATCCAAAAACTCCTTTAGTATACTAGTGTTCGGTAGTTCACTCAGTAGATGATCTGGGATTGACCTCTTGATGGACAAAAAACATATCCTGTTAGATCGGTCCCAGGTTGCAAAATCTACTTTGTTAGCTTCTGAACTGTTAGATGTGATTGGAGCTAGTTGCTCAGTCTGCATAACCAAGTTGACATTTGTGCTTCCGTTTCTTTAAATTGTAACTGGTTGGGGTTTCAATGGTGACAATGTTATTGTTGATAAAAAAGGTAACTGCAAAATGACAACATATAAGTTAGCATTAATAAGGATAATAGTGATACTCAAAGTTGTAAATAGTATCTGTACCAAGAATCTGATTACTACACATTATGAAACACCTGTGGGTTGAATACATAATGTCTACAACCAGACCTCCACTTAAAAGTGATCAGAGTAAAACCATTAACTCTTATGACACGACCATCTGTGGGTGAATCAATCACTAAAGCAATGGTTTCCTCCATTTTATTCTCTTATGCACATCTCAAAATCCCATGTAAGGGTAATACCCCAAACATGCAAGCGTAACAATCCAAATACTAACTCGAAAGGCCACTGTGATGACAACATTCTCATTAGTACTCAAAAATCCCACAAACATAAGGGATACACATTTATGTTATCCTCACATTGCATATAGGCATACAGTATGAGATAATATTTGTTAATAAATGCAAAAAATCATATGCATATTCTAATTATCTCATATTGGTGCTTAAATGATTGTTAATGAAGAATATTTGAGACTTTTGTCTCAAAAAATCCCAATCTAAGTGACTATCATGTTGTTTCGAACTCTGAATATATGACTTGAAACATGAAAAATCAAGTATCACCCTCATATAAAGTCTGACTCAAAAATAACTTCTAAATGTCTTATTTCCTTTTCTAGAGTTAAACTTTAATTTGTTACTCATGTAATAAATCCACAAAAAATAAAAAACTTACTTTGTAAATTCCCTGAACAAGGGAACATAACTAAAATACCTCGAGACACCTTTATAGAAGATCTGAAAATTTTTAGTTTTATGTTTGCTGATGTTAGCATGTACTATGTGCAATTCATCATGCATGTGGGGTTAGATTGTCGCGTATAGTGCATGCTCACTGACGCATCGTCACTGTTGGTACATGTGACTCATTGTCATACACATAAACGCAGGAAAACACACATCCTTCACCACAACCTCCACGTGGTGGGAGGCATGGTTGTCCTGCCTTAGCTACCATCGCCTAGTACTGTTCAGTGGTCAGACACGTGTACCACACGCTCCCAATGCTCTCCTCCACCAACAGTGGTCCAAGTGATTTCTGGCAACTTTTAGGCAGATTCTCAGTACTCTAAAGCTTGTTTTCAACCTGTTTTCTAAAGCTAAACACATGTAGCCCATTTTCAAGCAACCATACACATGAAAGAACTGAAATACAGAAAAATTATTCTCTGAAACCTTTGTGGAGAAAATATAATTTGTTTTTGACAACTCGATCATGTAACCATTTTGATATTACATGTAACACATAACATGAGCCTTAGTTACGTAACTTGGATTGAACTTGAAGGGAAAATAATGAAAAAAACTAAACACCTTATTTCAGTTCCATCAAGTTTTCAATGAACTTTCCAATGTCGTAACAATCTCAAATCCTCTCGACACCTTTACTAAAGTCACTCACCAAGATGTGATTAACATCTTTCTATGATTTTCTTAAAATATAAACCTCTCAATGGGTGCCTCTGTACATTCACGAATTACTTAAGTAACCACAGGAGACCTTAACTTATATAAATAGCTTCAATATTGAGTCTCCCTATTATAGACTTAATACAGGTCTAGTCTACACTAATCGGGATCCATTTTCTCACAAAACTTAGGCCCATTATCTTAGATCCTTTTATTAGGCCACTTTATTTCCTTTATTTAGATCAAATATACGTAACTTAACAAATAAGTTATTGAAAAACCGATAAAAGAAAGTTAATTATTATCCACTATATAGGAAAAATTCAATAGTGTAGTCAATTTCTGTCTCATTTATATCCATATTAGGTAGGAGATCTTAGGTATTAAGTTTTACTCTATACCACTTTCCACTAGTGAACAAACACATCAAATTTTCTATTCCAGTTACTCTATTCCAACACTGATCCATTAAATCTCATCCATACATTTATGTGGGGTCTACGTAAATGTCTAGATTAGATTCAATGGAACATGATAGGAACACCATAACCAGAACAAGAGATCTGATCTCGTGAACAACTCGACCCTTTTCCTTGAATAATTTTTTGAATGAACAAGTAGTGAACTGACTTGAAGGGACACTTGTCTAAATGTAAGCATTTTGATTATTTAGGCCAATGGTCCATCTTGGTAGGATGTTTAGAATTTTAGTAGGGATTGCATTCCAACCGCTTAAGTTCACCAGAGCCTTTATTTTAGACTTTGAGGAAAATATTTGATCTAATTCTTGCGAAATTATATAAGGGGTTTTTATTGCTATAATTATCAACGGGATCAATCCATTTCTTAGCTTCAAGTTACCTAAGAAATGAAGAATAAGAGAGTTTTATATTAAACTCTCCAATACTCCTTGCCTTAAGGACGTAAAAGTGGATCCACGTGACCCAATGAGAGTCCTTATTACGAAGAAGCCTTCAAATTCTCATGCCTGTAAATGCCTTGTCCCACATGCTAATTTGAGAAATTCCTAAACCCTTTTCCCTAATTAGTTTGCAAACTTTCCTCCAAATTATTTTCGCGTTAAACTTTCCTTCTCTATAACTACTTCAAAGGAATTTTCTTACTATTTTTCTATAGAATTGCTTCCTCATTTAGAGAGGAATAAGTGGAAAAAGTGGGGGCAACATCAGATCTAGTTGAGTTGAGCTGTCCTAGGCTTGAGCTTGGCTCAAAAATCAATGCTCAAGCCTAGGCTCGATCTGAAGCTTTATTAGGTTTGAGACATATTACTTGAGCCTGAGCCCGATCTGACCTAAGTTTGACCCAATAATCTTTTTAATTTAAAATTTTGAAAATGACATTAGTTTTTTTAATATCTTTTTGAGTCTAAGTTTGGCCTAAAATTTGAAAATTATAAAAAGAATGTGAATTAAAAATAGTCCTTATTAAATGAACTCTCCATATTATAATTAATGATTTATTACACGAATCATTTAGCCTCTTTTAAATTTTCCTAATTAAAGGAATACACTCCTTGAACTCAATTTTCCTTGTGAAAATTATTAAACCTAGGTATCTAAAGGGGGTAGCACATTCTGCAGACACATAATTCTTGAAAGCTATTGTGTTATAAGATTGGTACTCTTTGAAATAAATATCTGGCTCTTATCCATGTTTACTTGTATACCTTAAAGTCCAATAAAAGTTCTAATAGAGATTATGAGGCAACTCATGGATTCATTACGAGCCCTAACGAATAGAATAGTATCACCTATAAAGAGACGTGACACCATGTAAGACACAATCAAATCACAACATAAAAACCAAGATCTATCATGTCAAATTATTAAGAGTAACTAGACAGCAAAATCGTACCAGAATCTATCAGAGTAATCAAATATAGGATATGGCGGTTTATGTTGATCTTCTAAGAGATGTCTTTTGGTTGTTTTATCTTTTCTCTTAATTGGATTAAAGGAAAAGCAAACCCTTAGCCTCTCTTAAGGACCATAACCATATATTCATATGCTTAGTGTCAATTACTAATTTCCCCATCATAAATTAGAAATATAACATTAGGGTTTCTACACATACCTTAGGCCATACTTTAATTAGATGATTTAGACTCAATAACCCAAAACTGTATTACACCACTTTTATTTAGGTCATACCTTACAATTTCCCATGACATTTAATTATAAATATATGTGTATAAAGTTATCAATGATCATATACATCAATCAAACAATGATATGGATCAAGTATAGATGTGTAGCATAGAAATTTCATGTCATGTGATCTTTAACATGTCTATTTCCAATTGGTCCTACTTTATTCCTTAACGAGATCAAGCTGAATGAAATCAGAGTGTAAATTCACAAAAAAAAACTTTATACGGATATGCCAAATAATACAAAATCGTAAGACATGTCTGTAGCCATAAATGTGTACAAACTCCCACTAAATCAACATATCATCAAATGCAAAAACTCCCATATGAGTTATGTGCTTATGAAAGACCTTAGGTGGTAAACCTTTAGTCAACAGATCCGCAATCATGAAGTTTGTTCCAATATGTTCTATAGACAACTGGATACTCTGAATTCTTTCTTTATTAGGAACTTGATGTCGATGTGTTTTGACTTTGACGAGCTCCTATAGTTATTAGAATATAACACTATCGATTTATTGTCACAAAATAACTTTAATGGTCTTTCAATGCCATATGTAATTCGCAGCCTAGTGATAAAATTTCGTAGCCATATGCCATGATTGGACGCCTCATAACACGTTATAAACTCAGCTACCATAGTTCAAGAAACTATGAGTGTTTTTTTAACACTCTTCCAAGAAATAGCTCCACCAGTAAGCATATAGATATAACTTAAAATGGAATCACGACTGTCTTGACATCTCGCAAAATCAGAATCAGAATACCCAGTGATCTCCAACTAATTCGATCTCCTATATATGAGCATGTAATTTTTTGTTCTCTTGAGATATAGTATAACTCTTTTGGCATCTTTCTAATGATCCAATCCAGGATTGCTTAAATATCTGCCTAACATTCCAACAATGTATGCAATATCCAGATGCGTATATACTTGAGCATACATTAGACTCTCTACAGCTAAAGCATAAGGAATCTTCTGCATTTTTTTAGTTTCTAAATCATTCTTGGGGTGTTGATTAAGACTAAACTTGTCTCCTTTAGCTACAGGGCTATCACCTAGTTTAGAATCCTACATGCCAAATCTCTTAAGTAACTTCTTGATATAGCTCTTTTATGATAACCCAAGAATATCTCGAGAGTGATTTCGATGTATCTAAATTCGTAATACAAAAGACACTTCACCAAGATCATTCATTTCAAAATTTTTTGATAGAAATTTATTGGTTTCATGCAATAAGCCTATATTGTTGCTGGCAAGCAGTATGTCATCAATATATAAAACTAGAAAAATATACTTACTCCCACTAAACTTATAATATGCATAGTCATCAACCAAATTCATCTCAAAACCAAATGAGATGACAACTAGATGAAACATGTAATACCATTGATGAGAAGCTTGCTTGAGTCCATAACCGGATTTATTTAATTTGCAAACCATCTGCTTTGAATCTTTGGAAAAAAAAGCTTTCTAACTGCTCCATATAAATTGTTTCATCAATGTCTCTATTAAGAAATGTCATGTTAACATCCATCTGATGTAACTTAAGATCAAAATGTGCCATAAGCACCATTATAATCTTAAAGGAATCTTTCGAAGATACCAATGAGAAAGTTTCTTTATAATCGATACCTTCTTTCTAAGTAAAGCCCTTTTGCGACAAGACGAGCCTTATATCTTTCTACATTGCTGTTTGAATCCCTTTTGGTCTTAAACATCCATTTACAACCAATGGGTTTCACACCTTTATGCAACAAAACAAGATCTCAAACATCACTGTCTCTTATGGACTTAATTTCCTCATCCATCACATCAATCCACTTTTGAGAATTAAAACTTTCAATGGCTTTATGGCAGTTAATTGGATCATCTTTTACTATGCCAATGTCTATATTATGTTCTTGGAGAAAGACAATATAATCATCTAGGATTTTACTTCTCCTTTCTTTAGTGGATCTCCTTAATGGCACTTGTTCTTAAGGTTGTTGAGTTTGTCCCTCAGGTATATTTAGTTGATTATGAATATGAAGATTTTCGACATTGTCTTATTATTCTAAAGTTCCTTCTTAGACAATGTCAGGAATAATATCTTGATCATAATCAATAACAACTATAGAAGAGAAACAAATTCCTCTTCAAAGACAAAGTCTCTAACCTTATTCTTATCTCCCCCTTCAAACTTAACGTTCTCAAAAAATATTGTATTTTTAGTATCAAAACTTAATTTATTTGTGGGATCATAAAATTTATACCCCTTTGATCATTCAGAGTATCTAACAAAGTAGCTACTAAATGATCTTGAGTCCAGTTTCTTTTCATTTGGCCTATAAGGCCTTGCCTTAATCGGACAACCCCAAATGTGCTTTATACTAGGCTTTTTGCCTGTCCATAATTCATAAGGGGTTTTAGTTGTTGCCTTAGTTAGAATTGTGTTAATATAAGTTGCGGTCTTTAATGCCTCTCCTCAGAGCGAATCTAGTAAGATAGTGCGAATAATCATTCTCCTTACCATGTCTTTAATTGTTTTGTTTTGTCTCTCAGTAACACTGATCATGCTAGGATTCTCTAGCATAGTGTACTATAGGATGATACCATATTCCTCTAGGAATTTGGCAAATAGTCCTGGATATTGTTTACTGGAACCGTCATATCTACTGTAATATTCACCACTATGGTCAGATATGACACTGTTAATCCTTTTTCCAAGTTAATTTTCAACTTCAGCTTTAAAAACTTTAATCATATCTAGTGCCTATGACTTCTCATGATTGAGATAAAGGTACTCATAATGTGAATAATCATATATGAATGTAATAAAATACCTTTGACCATTCCAAGTAGGTGTAGGAAATGGCCTACAAATATCTGTATGTATTAGCTCTAAGATGTTTGAAGATCTTTTAGCACCCATCTGATATAAGCCTTTCCATTATTTGTTTAGAGTTATGCCCTAAACTCTTGCGCTATAATGAAGCAGAATTGTCATTTATCAATTTTCTTTTAGGACCTCATGAATTAACATGCAAGGATTCATTAGATGAGGCATTTGTATTAAGCGAAGAAAGCGTTATCAATTCTGGATAAAGAACTGAACCAATAAGTTTTGAATTTTGAAAAGGACTAAATTGTCCATTTCCAAAAGAACAACAATAACTAGCATTGTCCAAAGTAGAATAGAAACTAAATTTTGCCTAAAAGATGGTAAAATATAAGTCTCTTTCAAATCCAAATAATTTCCATTCTTTAATGATAACCTAAAAGTCCCTATTGCCTCAACTTCAATTTTCATTCCATCACCCACATAGATGTATTGTTCAATATCAATGGGTTTTTGACAGCTTAGGAAGCCCTATATGGACAGACTTGTATGAGTAGTAGGACTAGAATCTATCCACTAAATGTGTCTAGGTACTGAGTTCAAATTGACCTCAGAACAAACTAAAGAAAGAAGTGTACCTTTCTTTGCACGCCAAGCGTGATACTTGGGACACTCCTCTTTCATATGATAATACTTTCAAAAAAGTAGCAACTAAACTCCTTAGTTTGTCGTTTTGATTCTTTATGCTGATTCTTTTGTGATGCTTTACTCGCAACTTCCTTATCTCTCTTTCTTTTCTTGATATTGCCCTTAGAATTGAATGCCAAATGAGCACTTTCAACCTTCTTTTACTTTAATCTCTCTTCTTCTTACATATAATGTGAAATGAGCTCATTAAGAGTCCATTTCTCCTTTTGACAGTTATAACTGACCTTAAATTGACTGAATTGTGTGGAAAGAGAGATCAAAACTAGATGTACAAGAAAGTCTTTCGACAGCTCTAACTTTGGTGCCTTTAGTTTGGAAGCAAGATGAGACATTTCTAGATTGTACTCTCTGATGCTCCAATTGCCTTTATACCTCATGGAAACAAGTTTTGTTAAAACAACGCTTGTTTTCGCCTTTTCATTTTTAGTAAAACACTGCTCAAGTTCCTTAAGAAACAATTTGGCATCCTTTTCTTTAGACATAGTGCCCTTGAATGTTTCTAGAATTGCATGTTTCATGATCTTAAGACTCATGCGATTTGAGAGTTCCCATCTTTCCTAGTCCCTCTTTTCATCAAAGGAACTTGCATCCATAAGGTTAAGGGAGAGCAAGATCTAGATCCATGCAGCCAAGAATGATCATAGCGTTCCCCTTCCAAATCTTGACGTTTGTGCCATTCAGCACAGAAATAGAGTTGATGTTAGCAAATATAGAAGTAGCAGATGTATTAACTGAATCAAGAACAAAACAAACAAGATAAGCTCATAATTAAAATCCGAATGCTCTATAATTCATAGATTCAAATAATGGCAATCCCATCATAAGGTACCTAACATAACATTGAGATTTAGTTTTTAGACAGAAATATCAATTTGTAAGTGGTACTTTTATTATAGTGATCAAATACTGACAATAAATTTTGGATCGACTTATAACTACATGAAAAAACTGAATAATTATCACATATTTATCACGACAAGTATATTTGAATTTTGGCCAAGTAATAACATTCTTGTAGGCTGATCATTATTCGTATAAAATTCATCTATACACAACCGGCATAAAATTCATCCATACACAACTGGGTTGATATTTTAAAATTAATTAATCTACACAATAAAGTTTACTTTGGCATCATATTGTTTCAATCAATTAATTCAAAATATCAATAATAAAAAAGCCAAAAGTTGAATCATTAACTTAACCATAATTCATGTTGATTAATGCATATACTAAGCCTTTAAAACAAAGCACAAATCAAGACTGTGCGAAAAAATCTTTTAAGACAAATCCATATAAAACAAAAAACTTTGACTTTTTAACTTTTTTTTGTAAACTTTATATAGGATACACTAAAACCGAAGACACTCCAATGCTTTACTCATTCTTCTTCAAACATTTTCCTTTAGTTTCTTTCTTATTATTATTATTAAACATCAAAAGCCTTTAACGAAGCATCGAAATCAAAAAAATGCAGACCATTATATTAGCATCACTCCATAGTCCATAAACACATATAAACTAAGGAAAAAAGCAGGAAAAAAAACTGCTTTTTGAAATCGAAATCAAGAACTAGCAACAGTCAGATTCAGTCCAACAAACAACACAACAAAACCTATATAAATATAAATCAAGAAACTAACAAATCCTAACCAAAAACACATAATCTATATTTCTTTAAAATCCAACATGACAATAGCCCTGCTACTACTTGTAAGATACAATCAAATCACAACATAAAAACTAAGATCTATCATGTCAAATTATCAAAAGTAACTAGATAACAGAATCGTACCTAAATCCGTTGGAGTAATCATGTATAGGATACTGCGGTTTGTGTTGATCTTCTAAGAGATGTCTTTTGGTTGTTTTATCTTTTCTCTTGATGGGATTAAAGAAAAGGCATGCCTCTCTTGGGGACCATAACCACATATGCATATGCTTAGTGTCAATTACTAGTTTGCCCATCATAAATTAGAAATATAACACTGAGGTCTCTACACATATCTTGAGCCATACTTTAATTAGAAGGTTTGGACCCAATAACCCAAAACTTTATTGGGTCATACCTTACAATAACCCATGACACTTAATTATACATATATGTATGTCCACCCAAAAAATGGATCCATCATACTAAACTTACCTTTTCACTTGGCTATGGAACTTAAAATTAGGAATGTAGCCTACATTGTTCTGTATTAGCCTTGTAAGGGTTTCCATCCATTGAATAAACAAATATGGAGACTTAGGATTACCTTGTCTTAACTCTTTAGTACCTTTGAAAATTATTGAGGGGCCCCATTAATTAACATACTAATAGAGGAAGCGTTGGTACGCTATTTTATCCATTCTCTAAATTTCTTAAGAAATTCAAAAGCATCCAAAATTTGGTGCATGAAGTCCCAGCTTATAGGATCATTAGCCTCTTGAAAATCAATTTTGATAGCATATTTCTTTGGGGCATTCCTTCTAGCATACCCCTTATATCTCTTATTATTCTTCCTTCTATGAATGCACCGTCATAGTCACTAACAATAGTTTTAAGCACACTTTTTATCCTTTTACAATGATTTTTGCTATGGGTCAATAATAATAGATGTAAGCACACTTTTTATCCTCTTTGCAATGATATTTGCTATGACCTTATATAGGAAGTTACAACATGCAACAAATCTAAATATGTTGAAGGATTTAGGGTTATGGACTTTAGAATAAGTCATAGAAATTTCTTACTAATTTCTTTAGAAGTTTTATCTTTATCAAAGACCTCCTAGATTTCCCCTACCACTACATCCCATATGAGGGCCTAAGCCTTTGTATAGATCCTTTTGACTGGAAATTGTATTACCTTCTTGGTTGAGTAAAGAGCTAATGCTATCAATGTTCCTCCTTGTTAAAACTAAACTGAAAGAGAATTTAGAGTTTTTATCTCATACGTAATCCAATTAACCCTCGATCTTTACTTAATAAGAGAGTTATGGTCAGCTAAATCATCCATATAGTCTCCAAAGGCCTTCTTTTGCTTACTTAGTAATAAGTTATCCCCTAGTTTTTTTCCCAACTCTTGTTTTATTTCTTTAAGATAATTACTAGTTGTATTGGCTTTCTTTAAGGTTCATTTCCCTTATTTAGATCTTTTTAAAAATTTAAGTTACTCTTTGACCTTCTCTAATTTTCTCACACGTATGAAAGTTTTGCATCCTTGGATTAGGTTAACATGCCTTTAGCAATTGCTTTTAAGAATTCCTCATCCTCTGCCAGATGATTAAGTATATGGACATAATGCCTCCTATTCCTTACAAATAAATCCTGAATCACCACAGTATAATGATTAAAGAACAGAGGTTCCTTGAAATTAGCTTTTCTTTCTTGAAAGGTTGAGAGCCATTCCCTATTCCCTAAAGCTCTATCTAATTTCTTCTTGATGTGCCAGTTTGAAGATAGCTCATTAGTCCATGTGAAGAATTCTCCTTCTAACTTTAGGATAATGACTCTTATCCTCTCTATGCACTCTTGAAGAATTGGAGCAAAGTTCTTTAAATTAATATTTCATTCGGCTTTAGATTAAAATGTGTATTGATGTCCCCAACAATGACCTCTAATTTGAGGATGAAGATTAACTAAATTACTCCATAGATGCTTCCTTTTAAAAGATGAAGTTTGATTTATACATCAAAGAAATAATGCTTTAGACTTCTCTGCAGTGAAGCAGACATCCATATGGATTAATTGTTTATGACCATATAATGTCTAAAATTTGACCAAACTATTGTCGAAAATCCCATAATGTTAATGTTAATTATTAGATAGCAAGGCTTATTTGTCCCATTTGTCCTATTTTTGAAAATTTTATACAACTTATGTAATCAAGATTGTTTTGAGATTTAATCCATTAAGGTTAAATTTCATTTGATCCTAATTTATATAATCAACCCAATTTATACTTTTCATCTTGATGACATTTTTGGTTTGATTCAATTTCAAGTCAAAGAGTTAATTCGAATAAATCAAATTGATCAAGTATTGAGTTGAAATGTGGGGGATTACTTAAAAGGCTCGATCTACTTAAGCTTACACTATCAAACTATTTAATTTTTCTATGTAGATTTAAGAACATATGGATTAAAATGATGTCTTAGTCAATTATACTATTCCAAAGGCCTAAAATCCTAGCTCCTAAATGGATTATAGATTAATTTTTTATTGCAACAACATATAAAAAATTATTACAAAGCTCATAGTTTATAAATTATAGGTTGCTCTACATCCCCATGTTACCTTATCTTAAGGAGAACTCATTAAAGGGATGTTAATTGGGAATAACTTTCAGTTGGCACAATAATTCTTTAAAAACTACAAAAAAAATCATTATATAAAAAGTTGTGCTATTAAATAAGATTTCCACAAACCTTTGAATTTATTGACTAAAATTTTATCATTAGAGATGTCAATGGGTCAATCCGAGTAGGGCTAGGAGGACCGGATGGCCCACGATCCAGCTTATAGCCCAATGAACCGGAGCTAGCTGATTCATGGCCTGACTTGCCCACAAGCTTACTAACCTATGACCAGATGGGTCAAGAGTTGACTGGACCAAGCTAACCTATCCTTATTTTTTAAAAAATTTACAAGACAACGTCGTTTTTGTCATTGTGATTGAGCCACAGGTCAGGCCGAGGTGGCTCGCAGCCCGCACATGGTCTGATCAACTTGGGCCAAAATCGAACTGAGTCAAAATTGACATCCCTATTTATCATCCATTTCTTAATTATATTTGTATTTCCTTTGAAGCTTATAAAATAAATTGAGAAATGTATTACTTTTTTCAATTATAGTATCTTAGTCAATGGAAAACCTACAAAGCTGATTAAGGGTGAAAAATAACTAAGATAAGGAGATCTTATTTCTTCTTAATTATTTACTTAGAGAATTGAAGTTCTTACTAAACTCTTTAGCCATGTCATAATCTCATAAAATAATTTCAATTATCACAACAAGTGTAATAAGATAAAGATATCATCCTTTACAGATGATATGCTCTTACTCTTAAGGATTAACACCAATTTACTATTTGATGTTAGCTATTCGCACATTCAAGGAAATTTTTGACTTAGAAATAAATAAGGAGCAAGTCCATTTAATGGTCTCTATAGGAACTAATAAAATCTCAACCTAGCTTTCTAACCTAAAATGTGAACCTTACTAAAAGTAGTAAGTCCTAACAACTTAAATTGATCACTTTGCCATAGGATTGTCTAAATAACTAGAGTTATAAAGGAAACTTAGACCACCCATTGTTTGTATGTTCAAATTAGAATCTAAGTTATTAAAAGGTTATCGACATTAAAATCAAAGATGATAAAGAAGAGAAGGTGTGTGATAAGTCTGAATTATGAATGCCATAAGTTAAAAACTTAATAATTTCAAATATTTTAACAAAGAAATGTGAAAAAGAATGTTCTTGAAAATATTATTCATGATAATTCTATCCAATATAAGCATAAAACATGCATTTATATAGGGACAGGCACAAAATCCTAAAAGCTAAACTCAAATCCAACTATAGTTGGATTAAAAAGCTTACCTAAAATCAATAAAATTAAAAAATAAACATGATTCCCTAATTTGCATAAATGAAGTAGGAAAATAAGTCAAAGGATATTGAAAATAATAAGGAAAACAAATGAATCTTGATATTGGAAAGAATTCCCTCCTAAATAGGAGAGTAAGTTAAATAGTCAAAGCTACCTTGTCATTGTCACATTTGTCTAACAATAAAATTATCAAAACCATAACTTAAGCTACAAACTCCAAATGACATGATTCTTAATTATTTGGAAAGATAAAAGTGTCCTCTTTTGGTTAATTTGGAATTCTATCATATACTTTTATTTTTAGGCCAAATATCTTAATGCCTTATTTGCTAAATTAAGTTAACTAGTAGTAAATTTGATGATTGAATTAATTCTTTAGAGCAATGTGCACTTTTAGCCCTTATGCTTTCAATAACCCATTTAGACCTTGTTTGATCTTCTTAGCCCTTGCCTTTATGATTGGGCATCAATTAATACTCACAAGATCATCATTAGGTTATAGTTCTCTTAGGATTCTCTTCATTAGCTCTCTCCTTAAAAGGAATTATCTTTAAATTATCACTTAAATCAAAAGGAGATAAATCAGTAACATTAAAAGTATCATACAAATTATAATTATTAGGTAGATCTAGCTTATATACATTATCATTAATCCTATAATCACTTAAAAAGGCCTATCTCCTATTGGATGTAATTTAGATCATCTTTGAATTGAAAATCTTTCATTGCATATATACAACCCAATTACC
>JAOSBN010156060.1:0-22936 GCA_027563595.1 Erythroxylum suave | reverse complement strand
TGAACTATGAGCGAGCAGAATTGTACCTACCAACGCGTCCACATCGCGCCCGATGTTCTTGTTCGCGTGCCCCTTGAGGATCTTGCGGACTGTCGCGCGAGGATATTTGCGAGTACGTGTTGATGTCGGCATGATTGAATGTCTCGAATGTTCTGGGGTTGAAATTGAGTGAGGTCTATTCAAATCCGGTGTACGATGTGGTGCGCAGGCTGACAGGCTTGCATTGGTGGGATGTAAACAAAGACGTCACACTAAGGCTGACCAAACTGGCGGATCGGCAGAGGGGCGGTTAGAGCCGGTGAGCTTGAGGTTCGAACTATTTTACTCTTGCTTCGCTTGCAGTACTCACTTGATGGATGTGACTGTTTCCTTGCAATCGATCTGAATTCATTGATATTCCTCTGTCGCACTGGTGCCTTGAGAGGCCCATGTCGATGATATGAATTCCTGAAACATCGAAGATGAACATGCCACAGTCACAATGGGAGACCCAGCTGTTCTACGCAGACTTCCTTCCGATCACTCCCCCAAATGAGCAAATCAGCTCTAACAAGACCGATCTCTGAGGTCAACGTCATGCTCGTCGTCAAACGCGTTCCATGTTCTGGCCTCGACCTTCGCTCAACTCTCTGTCGTCAAGCTTGATGTGCCGCGGACATGTTCATGGTCACCGAAAGCTTACGTCTACCCCGGACTGAGTGCTAGCTCTGGCTGTGATCTTGTGAGCCAAAGGATCAACAAGCGCCGTCAAACATCAAATACTTGCACAGCTTACGCGGCTTCTTGATGCTCGGCTATAATTGGAAGATCCCTCGAGGTCCCGTTGGTCGATCGACATTGCCGGAGAAGATCATCCGAAACCTTATCCTCTGACTGTAGATCGAGCATCGCAAATACATCTCGTCTGTACCGGAATTCCACCATCTCGCTTGCACAGACCATTACACGGCTGAGCGTTGCGTGTGTCGACCTGGTGACCGAATTTCAATGGTAAAGTGTCTCGTTCAACAGTAAGATTGCCGCGTAACATCGTTGAGACATCTTACTGGAAAAAAAAGTGGCACCACCTATCAGTTCCCGGGCGTGATCAGCCTCACTCTCCTTCACAGATCCATGCGAAAGTCACGACAATGAGCTCAAAGACATTGAAATCGAAAACGTTCTGCTTGCAGAACGCTCTTAAGGAGGTCAGCTATATACCATATTGAACTGGTGGTTTTGTTGCGTCTGTCTTGACTCTGATGGTGCACATATCGAATAAGAGTTTCCCCAACAGGCTAGCGGCAGGGAGCCCTAAGTATCGTGCGACATGCACATACGGGCGTATGCTCACACCAGTCTCTCATTCGCTTCTACGTTCTATTTTCAGGTAGGCATGGACATGATTCACCCGCTGACACGTATGCTCTCTTCGATATTTGCAGAAATATGACTCTTGGCGGTCCAGCCAGGATGTTTCAACACAGGGACCGCGTAAGCCCATGAGGCGGGAAGCTATTAACAAACGGCAAGGCATCATGATGGCGCAACTCTGCCTCTCCTGCATGGGACTGTCTGCTCAATATCACCGCCCGAATCCTCTCTGAAGTGTCTTGCTCGATCAACCACACTTTCGAGTCACTGCACTGCTCTACCTCACCTCACGTGCTGTCCTCACGTTAAAGTACGAAGACAGCTTGTCGACATGTTTCACGATCTTATACGACGGGCAGATGCCCTCGAAGACAAGTCTATGGCACCTAGTGTGGTCGGCTACATCACTGCAGCTTTCCTCACCTTCTCTGTACTGGCCAAGTTTGCAACAAAATTGTCCATCAAGATTCCGTTTGGTGTGGACGATGCAAGCATCATACTTGGGGCTGTACGTCTTGCGGAAGAGCAAATTGATCTTCATATGACTGACCTCTCACAGATCCTTGCACACGGTACCGCTGCCAGTCTTAGAGTCGCTGCAGAGTATGGCTTAGGAAAACATGCTTCTGTTCTAAACAGTACACAGATAGGACGATTCGAGAAGGTATGTCAACCACATGCCGCCATTGATACTATACCTGACACGATACCAGTCCGTTTATGCATCAGACATACTATATGTAGCCGCCCTCTTCGCCTCCAAGATCTCGATGCTTCAGGTGTTCGAAGCCTTGACACCAATCAAAGGCCATGTCGCTTTGAGGTGGGCTGTGTCAGGCTTTATCGGAATTTGGAGTTTGATTGGCATATTCGTGGCATCTTTCCAATGTCCAACACCTGATACTTGGGCCATCCTCAGCCCGAAATGCATCAATCAGGTTTGTAAATCCTGTCATCATGGTCAAGCACTTTCTAACATCGTGAACAGAGAGGATTCTGGCTCTTCTTTGGAGTCTTCAACATCATCACCGAGCTATGCATAGTGACCATCCCATACATCGCACTTAAGCATATTGAGTTACCCGGTCTGAGGAAGACGACAACCACAATCATATTCAGTCTCCGCCTCCTGACCATCATCCCAATGTTCGCAGAATTGCATTTCGTCCAAGAGACACAGCAAGGCAGCGTCGACCGCACTTTCTCACTCTATCCAGTCGCCATCTGCAGAAACTTCATCTTGGCTCTGAGCATCATAACCGCTTGTCTACCATTCGTGCAACCTCTCTTCCTAGCACTCGGAAATGTTCCAGTACCTCGCAAGACAACACACGAATACGACGAACGCCCACCAGCCTACCGCAGCATCTACATGCACCCCGGCAACGACAGAACCAGCGACCAAGAAAGCGACTACCAAACCGTCTCGACCGAGTACGATCCCCACCCCATCGCAGGCAAAGACAATTCACACCACGGACAGAGCAAGGATAAGAAATACACCGTGAACGTCAAAGGGGCCTCCGATCTAGACATGTCAAACCAGAAACCCGACTCGAAATTTCATGCTGTGGCTATGCAATCTGATGGATTCGAGATCCACTCTGAGCATCCACATCAGAAGTATATAGGCTACGAGGCTGGTAGATAGAGAAGACGAGTGGAAAGGGGAGGGTGTGTTGGATATCGAGATCAGATAGACCGGATAATGAACGACAGCACTTGCGAACTTACGAATGCTTGCAACTTTTCCGAATCTCGTGCACTGGTTCTCGAACTCCAATGTGCGCTGGACTGGCGGACTGCCGATCAAGAGCACTGTAGCATTTCGCATCGTTGAGGCGTTGTACCATCGTGATCCACCGCGCGTGCCAATATTACGCACTATTGTCGTTGTTCACACAGCACGTCACGGTTCTCAGATCGGCTGACACTGCAGCAAATGGTCGACATATGCATAGCTACGACAGAAGATGCCAGATGTTATTGGTCGAACAATTTCATTGAAGGTCGAGCACAATCCCGCTCATGAATTGGTCGAATCTCGAATCCATCACGAAAAGTCTCGCCTCATGTCTTCCAAAGCGTTTCGCTGATAATCACACGCTGTAGATCATCGTTGAAGCTCTTTCGGTATCAACTTTTCCAGCAAAAGCACCGCTGTCTTAGCCCTTTCCCTCACGTCTAGTTCCGAATCACTCTCGAGCCGTTTCATGTGCGAAAGAAAGCCGGCTCGGTTCATCTCTAGTGCTCTTGTTCGGCATGCTTCTCTTTCCTGTGGATTGTCGCCGTACGTCAAATTGATGGCGATCCAACAGACGGCTGCGCGGATGTTACGGTTCGGACTCTGGTGGAAGGACAGGATCTGTCGCATGAGAGCTGTGTTGCTACTGATCATGTTGCGGAATTTGGGTTGACATGCTGCGAGGTGGACCACAATGTTAAGAGTGGCTGTGATAATACCTGGCGGCGCGGAGAAGACCTGGTTCGACTTCCTTGTTGCACCGACTGCTGTCCGAGACCTCAATCGGTCCATCACAATCTTGATAAACTCCTGATACCCGATTTCGCTCAGCATGTATTCCACGATTTCCGAAGAGTTATCGCCACAGAAAAGATTTCTTAGCAAATCTAACAATTGTTCTTGAATCTCAAGGTCGTCCTCGATGGTGTGTTTCACGTAATCCGACTTTTCTCTGATAGCCTCTATGGTGACGGCCTCGTCATCCTCTGAATCCTCACTCATAATGACATCTCCAGTGCCCGAGTAAGCATCAGAACGTGGAGGATATTCCTTTTCCACTAATCCAATCACTTCGCCAGGCGGAATATCAAAGGGATCTGTTGCGATGAGATGCCTGATCCAGTTTGCACCAAGCTCATCTATGACATCCCGCTTCAACTTGTTGCTGGATTTGAGCACAAGATGTTTAAGTGCCCAGATTGACTCGAGCCTTAGTCTAGCATTGGCGGAATGAGCTTGCTCGCATAATTTCTTGACCAAGGCTGGTTCGCTGATGGTGGGTTTCATCGGACTAAAATCAATGGCCAGATTTGCGATGACCTTGGTTGCAGCGATCGCGACTTCAGGATCTGAACTATGTAGAAGTTTGACAATTGCTTTGCCGATGTCCGCATCCACCAATTTCGTTCGTAATGCTGTCACCGATCTCGTCAATGCCCGGACAATGTCACAAGCAGCCAAGAGCGTAGAAGCTGAGTTGCCAGTCGTGATGATTGCAGGATCTTCGCCGTCGTTTACCTTTGCTTCGCTATGAAATGGTTCTAGAGCCAACATGATCTGCGCAAGAACACCTTGATCACAAATCTCCTTACGATAGTGATCGTTGAAGGGCGCGATCGCGGCTAGTGCTTGCAAAAGACCTTCTCTGTAGGACATGATATGACGCTCATGAAGTGATGGGCCGCCAGGACCAAGACAACAGTCGATGGTCTCTCCTTGTGTTGGTTGCGCCTGATTCCACGGTCGCCACAGTGAAGCTCTCTCGCTAATCGGGTCAAAGGTTGTCTTCAAGCAAGCTGCCAGTTTGTTGATTGCTTTGCCATCCACCGCAATCTTCTGTAATCTTTCATCATCAACGATCAACCTTGCCAAGATACATGGTATGACATCTGTGTATGGCACTTTTGTCAGCAGTAGCGATTTTTCATCGTCATTGACAGTCACCTTCTGATCCAGAGCTTGGACCAATAAAGGTGCAACCAGGGCCTTGAAAGAACGAGTACGAGCTGTTGTAAGGAGATCATGGGTGAAAATATTAACAATCACTCTACTTGCCAGCACCCGTCTCTTACCACGATGCGAGCGTACAATGTAGAGCAGCCATGGCACGAGGAGACTTTCTTCCTGTTCCTCAACAGCGTCTTCAATAACCGAGCCAGCTTGAATCTCAGAAGTCGGTCGAATAGAGGACGATCTTCGTTTTGGTAACGCGAGATTGCTACCAAGTGGGGGAAAATTGTCCGCAGCATCGATCTTGTCACCGTCTGGAATGCGTGGTAAGAGCAGATCCAAGGGAGTTTGGATTCTAGATCGTGGAACAGCTCCGCCTGAGAAGTAAGTTGCTCCCCAAGGGCTTTTCCTGATGTCTGTCGGTGAGAACTCATCCCCAGAGGACGGTAGCACGGCGACGATGGCAGGATGAGCTAGCAGTTGACTAGCATACGCCTTTGAGCCCTCGATCAACAGACTGATGGTTTCGAGCACAGGTGAAAGATGAGCATTCTGCGGCGCGGGATCGGGCAAAGGCCCGCGTTCCTCAAAGTCGACACCATGTGCATCAATTCCAGGAATGACCAATCCCTCAGCAACCACAAATGAAGCCAATCGTTCTCCAAGTGCTGCCAGCATTCCTGCTCTTACCAGCAAGCTTTTGTGCCTTTCTTCAGTACATGTCTTGCATATCAGTGCTAGAACCGCATCACATATCTGCTGTGTGGTGTTGGAATGAGATGCCTGCGCGACGGATTTGGTAAGACAAGCCACGTTATTGTATGTGTACAACAAGGCAGGAAGTCTCCGATCGGGAGTCCAGTCGTCCGGAGAGGAGAGAGGCAGGTTGTCAGCAATGACGTTGAGGCAACGTAGTATGGCAAGGTGAATTCGAGGGTTCTGAGTAGAAGGGTAATGAGCCAAAAGACTCGCAACAACAGTGCTATGTAGTATTGGCTGAACGAAAGTGGGACCGCCTATGAGAAGTCAACTTATGTCGAGGCACAGTAATCGAATGATGTTCAGTACCATACGCCAACGATCCTATTATATTGGTAGAGTATATCCATAGCTTGTCTTCTTTCTGTTCTGTGGGATTCCCAGACAGTGAGATCTGCTCGCGCTGCAATATCCCCGACAGTGCAGGTATGATACCGCCCCGAATATATGCAATCTTTCTCAATTCATGACCGGTGATGTGATTCTTAATCGTATGAAGGACGGAGACCAGATGGTCAACGGAATCAGAGCTGCCCAGCGCAGACAACAGGGAGAGATGGCCAAAATCCGACATATTAGATGAGGTTTCAAGAAGGCCGTCTCGGAAGCAGCATGTGCTTGAATCGTGGTGGAACGTCGGGATTGGCGCGAACGGTCGGCGCAAAACCTGCAAGCTATTCGAAGAGCAGCATTACAAGCATACACAGAGAAAGTCTCTGAGCTTTTGTCGTGGCCGTCGCGAAGAGGGTGTTCAAGTCATGCCGTATTGTCGACTTGTTCGCAGGTAGCGGTGCTTTTGCGAGAGATGACGAAGGTGTAGGCAGCCCATGAGAACGCCTTTTTCGCGACCACCCGCGACTGGGCAAAGCCGGTGCTACAGGCCCGCACTAACAAAACTGAGGTGCAAATCTTCTCTCCACGTTTTTTATCGCTCGCCCTACGGCGTCGGAATGAGCAGGCAGTGTGTGTTAGACTTGAGAGCTAGGCCTCCTCCGAAGGCACTTTGACTGGTCTCTGCGCTGACAATAGGCTTCGCAGGCGGATACATGCTCCGACTCGGCCTGGGTTGTCCCCATCTTTCTCTGCCTGTAGTGACGCCGCCGATGCCACACCACGAATCCAGGCCTCGAGGCAAAGAACTGCGCCTTTTTGAACAACCCACTATAAGTGATGCGTGTTTCCTACCCCGGTGTCTTCTTGATCCACGCTCGTTGCCTGCTCCTCGGTCTGTCGTTGCGATTCGCACAGTGATCCCTCTGTCGTCGTGGGGTGTGATGGATATGCCCGACTTCCTGCTACTCCGGTTTGCTTGGTGTGTCCAGGATCTTTTGCAGCTGTCCAATGCAGTCAATAATTGTCTGCTGTGGAATTAAAAGAACATGCTAGCAACGTCGCCCTCACCTCGACTCCAGCCGAGTCCTCACCACAATCGATCGTCTTCGTCCGAAAGTGCTCGATCCCGTTACGACGTCGCCCGCAAATCCTCTCATACCAGTTCGCCAATCTCGAGGCCTCGTTCGTCCCACGTGTATGCAGTACCGCAGCCCACACAATCATCGTCTCAATGTCCACCACCAAAAATTCCAGACACGAGCGGTTCAACCATTTTCCCTCCACATCATACAAGCCGCCCTAAAATGGTGGATGTAGGCACACAGTACTCTCCACCCTCCGGCTATACTTCACCTCCTGCTTTCAGAAAGACACCTGTGTCGCAGGTCGCTCAGTTGAACCTGGCCGAGACGAGCCACCCTCCCGCTCCGCCCAAGCCGGCGACACCAGCGGAACCGGAACTAGAGCCTGTTGACACGCAGTCTCAATCACGCTTGCCGTCACAGTCCAAACGTCATGCTTCAGAGTCTGAACCTCCTCCACAGCAAGCTGCGCAAGAACAACAACAGCAGGAAAAGGTTGAAGAGCGGGATCAAGCCTCAGTCAAAAGACCACGACCAGAAGGACCACCAATGAAGATCATGCCAGTCAAGTATGAGAACTGCGATCCTCGAGACCTGGTCGTACTCATATCGTCTATGCTCATGGAGCTCATCCGCTACAACGATGCAATTCCGTTAAGAGATGGGGCACTTACAAGATTTCATTCAAGAGCACCACCCACGATATCGGTCATAGACTACCTGCAGCGCTTGACAACCCATGCGACCCTGCCACCACCGATACTATTAAGCATGGTATATTACATCGACAAGCTTTGTGCACTATACCCCGCTTTCACTATCAGCAGCCTGACCGTCCACCGATTCCTGATCACGAGTGCGACTGTAGCTAGCAAAGGACTGAGTGACTCTTTCTGGACGAACAAGACATATGCCAGAGTCGGAGGCGTCAGTGTGCGAGAGTTGGCCTTACTCGAGTTGGAATTCCTGGTCCGAGTTCAGTGGCGGATTGTACCCAAGCCAGAAGTGTTGGTGGACTACTACCGAAGTCTGGTGGAGCGGAGTCCAGGATATGAAATTGAGGATGGGCCCGGATCGGTCACAGCAGACTCATCACAGCCGAACTAGAAAGTTGGCAATATGAACCAACCACGGCAGTATTTCCTGATGGGACCTCAAAATTTCTTCCTCGAACCCGGTATCCGTATGAGAGGCGAGGACGACATTGTAGAATTCTTTCAGACCCATCGTACGACTCCTGAGGTTGTGGCGACACCAAAAACACCGTCACCCCTGCTTCCGAGCGCAAACGCCGTCATGGAACGAACAGAAGGTCGATCCACCCCTGACATGATTCAGATGGTGTTCGATCGCGTCCAAAGGTTCGCATCAATCAACTTGGGAAGAAACGCATTGCTGCTGTCCTTCTCATCGTCCTCATCGTCAGCTGACTCTTCGCTGGCTTCGGAGGTGTCGGCCAACAGATTCAAGATTTGGGCGAAGAGGAGATGGAATACCTATCTTCGTTGACCATTTTTATTCACATGCATGGAGCTTGGGGTTGAGATTGTGGTTCTTGCGCGCAGGCGCTGTCATTGTTATGTCCTTGTCACGATTCGACGATGCATGGGCGGGAAGCGTTCGTTGGATCCATACAGCTTCGCATGACTGCCTTCATAATTTGAAAACCTTGAAAGAGATTCATTGTTCCGTTGCTGTGCTTCGTCATTTGATCTCATGGAAAATGTGTCAATTTGCACCCAATATGCCACAGAACATACGAAAGACAGAATCTATGGTCATGGTCATACTGATTTCATTAATTGTTCTATGGTGATTCGTAATTCGTGAGTCGTAAGTCATCCATCTTGTGTGGTTGAGACCGACACTCACAGTCCATGCGCCCGCTTCTTATCAATCCTGATAGAAGCTGTCAACGATGCAGGGGTCGGTGCAGCGTCGAAAGCTGCTGGAATGCTCTATTCTTACAATGTCTCTGGTTCACTCGCAATTCGTGAATGCAACTGTGCGTGAGTATCGTAGTGGAGGCGTTTCGCTGTGCGTGCGAAGATGTTCATACAGTCATTTGAAGGTCGTGCCAAATCGTGTTAGCCGAAAACTCCTAGGCGTTATCCCCCATTTCTACTTCCCGATTTCTCTCTTTCCGTTCTCTCGAATCCGCATCTTCTCAACGAATCTCTCAATCTCGTGAAATACCACATGGCCGCAGTCGTACATGTCGTCCTCTGTCTTCTTCTTCAGCTCGGCCTCGTACTGAGCCATTTTGGATTTGAAGATGAACATCACGAATCGACGGATGGACCGAGCATGAGTGGCCGTGTAGCAGTAGAAATATGATCGTAACAAAGTGTCGCGATAATCCTGGGTGGAGTTTATTTGAGAAGCTCGTGTGCCGTCCACATCCCCGGTAAGCGCTGGTGGTGAATCATAGCCAGGAATTCTTTCAGGTGAAATGATGTAGTTTGTTGACGAGGATTGAGTGCTCGTTTCAATGACATCAGAAATGTCAGATGCTGGACGTAAGCGACGAATCAAGACCAAGAAGTCAAGCAGCTTGCCTTGTCTTACATCGTTCTTCTCGCTTACTATCTGTCCGATCGTCCAGCGTTCAATATCAGGTGGCATCATCATGAGATAACCAGAACGTTTGGTCTTGTCAAAGTGCTTGACAATTACCATCGTGCTCTCGATGTCGTTGACGATCATTGATTCTGTGATCAAATACATTGCTGCTCTTGGAAACAAAGGACAAATGCGCACCAGGTCAATGTTGACTTCTCCGCTTGAAGTAGGCTCAAAGCTGAGGGAGAAGCATGACAATGCGTCAGACATCAACACCGAGCCCAAACTACGCAGTCCGTTGTAATTGAGATTCGTATCGTGGAACAGCAGTACCGAAGGAGTCGTGTCTGCTTTTTCACGAAATCGTGTCCAAACATGACGTTCTGAGTCGAGGTACACATTGCTGGCAGCAACCCATTGCTCGAGCCACTTTTGGATAGACGCAGCTTCATGCGGATGAGAGATGGCAAATGCAAGAAAAAACCTTGTCCTCGTGACAGATCGATTAAGCTTGGGATTGGAAGATATAGCCGTTATCAAACGTTTGTAACTTAACCTGTAGTCCTTGTCATATTTTGAAGCAGATCTTGAACGATGCAGGATTGATCGGTCTGCTGGAGCTTGAGCCATGCTTTTGGACCTTGAAAGCAGATGATGAGATGTGTCTGCCTGGGGATACAGTTCGTTACCCTCCGAATCGACTGCAGGACTCTGGGGGGCACTGGACAATGACTCTGACACTGCACCGGGTGATTTTGGCGTCTTCGGTGTTTTTGCTGCAGCATCAGTGTCTGTGTCGGTGATGTCATGGGAGACACTCGGTGATCGATCGCGTCTTCTTGACGAGTTAGTCGCTTGCTGCACTGGAGGTGATGACCGGAAATTTAAGGTTGTCGTAGCAGCCGGCTGAAAAGAGTTTTGGCGTGTTTGCCCGGGAATCAATTTTGGAACAAAGGCAACATGTAGCCGTGGTCGACCCAGTCTAGCTGGTTGCCAACCAAGATGTCTCCAAGATTTAGCGTTGATGGAGTACAACAAAAGGCTGAAGTGAATGTTGCTTGTTGGGAAATGGAAAACTGCAGCAGAATCATGCTGCTCAAGATACGCAGCAAATTCGTCGAACGCCTCTTGCGTATCAGGAAATGGGTGCACAAGCCCGATCGCGAGTGGTCCTAGGTATGACTGACTATGTCAACATGACTTCAAGCAAGAACCATCCCTCTTACATTTCTGAAAGCTTTTTCATAATCGATCTTGCTGTAAGCATGCGATTCGAAATTCAATCTAAGAGTTTCGTCACGTTTGATGCTCACCAGTTGAGATCCAAAAGGATGAAAGGGTAAGTGTATAATCGTTGCATCACCTATGGAGTTTCCCATCGAAAAGTTACACATAATATCCCCTCTGTACCAGAATCTACCGTTGTATGCGTGTATGATAGTATCTGGAGAAGGATCTGGTGCCAAGGAAAACTTGGACGGTAGCTCACTGGTGAACCCCCGGATTGTAGGTTGCAGCACTCTAGATGTGGGCGGACGAACAGTAGCATCAGTGCGCTGATCGAGGCCAGTATTAGCAAGCAGTCTGCTGCTTACATCGACGGACGGTGGAGCCGGCTTGAGTACCGTGGGTGCCGTTACTCCCGTTACGATCTGATTGTCAGTATGTACATGCGAGGTTTCGACACTTGCCAGCAAGTGGTTAGGCACTCTGTCGCTCCGTGTCTGGTGATCAACCCTGGCAGGTGGGAAGAGGACACTATCTGACCGGGTCGGAGATGGTCCTCTATTCACTCCGTCCTCCTCGTCAGGGAAGAAAAGCGGTGAGTCTCGCGGGCTCAGAGGATTGTTGACGGACGCAGGAAGACTAGAAGCTGCCCGACCGATTGCAAAGTCTTCCACGCGTTTCAATTGATCTGGCGTAAGTGTAGGAGCTGGTTCTTGTCGGGCTTTCTTCCGGGCGTTATTCATATGCGAAAGGTTACGGAAGCGTTGTCCTGCCTTGCTGTTACTGTGTCCATTTGCAGCGTTATCGACTGCGACATGGTCGGATGATTTCGTAGCTGGACCTGTCAGAAGGCCATGTGAGCTTGAGGTGGCAACATGAGATTTCTTGATGACGGAGGCGATTCCTTTCTTTCGTGGGGTCTCGATCTTGACCTTCGTAGCTTGCTGTGCTGGATTTGCGTCCATGCTGTGCACCTGGTCGATATCAGCAATCTTGTCTTAAACATACGCAAGTCACATGCCTTCTGTTTCTTACTTGGTCTTCTTGCCGAGCCGTCAGTATCTGTCAACTCGTCGCTATCGGCTTGATAGCCAGCTGATATTGCACGACTGGTGTAGTTCCGATTTCCAGCTTGAAAGCTGTCCATTCTTCTTTGGAGCCTTGAAAGAAAATCCTCGGGGAGGCCTAAGCCTTGCGCCTTCTGGTTCTTCCATTCTGCAATCGAAACTTGAGAAGTGAAATTGTCGGCTGGCTCCCATGTACATTCTTCGTCTGGATAGCCTTTCCATTTGACCAGATAGGACACCTCCTTGTCCACAACACGATCTGCCAAGATGCGCTCGATCTCATACTCACTAGTTTCGCTTTCATCTGTGCTAGTATTGCTCATGATTCATCAGTCGGTACATCTGATTCTCTCAATCTACACGACACATGTAGTTTGCACAACTCTATCGTGGAAAAGAGTTCGCTGGTTTACTTGGTCGAACGAATGTCAGTGTGATGCAAACACAAGACTTTGTACAAGCAGCCACATTCGTTGTCTTCAGTTCATGCACGAACGACCTGCTGTCGCTTTGCAAGACATATCACCCGGTGGCATGCCACTTTGTGCAGTATACATTGGTCAAGGACAATGGTCAGACCGCTTTCCGCTCCGCCCATATAGGCGCCAAGACTCGTCCTGTGGGTGCTTGCTCCAGTATCCACACCCCCGTTTCCCAACTGCGCAGGCTCCCTTACCACTGTCAACCCCTTCCAAAAGACAACTTTGCATCGGTAACAAAACTACGCCTCTGTTTTGCAAGTTTGTGCAGAACACCTTACCTTCGCGCTTGCAATCTTGTCACGTCGTTAACCTCATCAGTCACCATGGCCAACGACGAATATGATGTAAGTTGTGCTCACACTGAACTGCGGTCCGATACTGATGAGCGCAGTTCCTCTTCAAAGGTGAGATCTAGACGGGACGGTCAAGCAGCGCATGTTGACGTACAGGTTTCAGTCGTCCTCATCGGTGATTCTGGCGTCGGTAAATCCAATCTTCTGAGCCGATTCACAAGGAATGAATTCAATCTCGATTCGAAGTCAACTATTGGTGTAGAGTTCGCGACTCGATCGATTCAAGTAGACACCAAAACGATCAAGGCACAAATCTGGGACACCGCGGGACAAGAACGATATCGCGCAATCACGTCGGCTTATTATCGAGGCGCAGTCGGTGCATTGCTCGTGTACGACATTAGCAAGAGACAGACATACGACAACGTTACGAGATGGCTAAAAGAACTTCGGGACCATGCGGACTCAAACATCGTCATTATGCTGGTTGGTAACAAGAGTGATTTGAGACATCTGCGAGCAGTTCCCACCGACGAGGCAAAGCAGTTTGCAAGTACGTACAGGAGAGATGTTCACACAACGATTTTGGACTAATCGCATCAGGCGAGAACAACTTGTCATTTATTGAGACATCTGCGCTTGACGCCAGCAACGTCGAGCTTGCATTCCAGAACATTCTGACAGGTATGCAAGGTTGTGCTGTAGGTTTCTTCTCTGACTGTGTACAGAAATCTACCGAATTGTCTCTAGCAAAGCTCTCGATAACGGTGATGGTGCTCAAGCCAGCGTTACTCAAGGAACGAAGATCGAGATCGGTCCGTCCGGTACAGCAGACGCCAAAGGGAGCAAGTGCTGCTAGGTCCGAGTGGCTTTCATTTGATTGCACGGAGAACTGGCGTTTGACAGATGGCGATCATGATAAAGATGAGATATTGAGCCTACGAGTTACAAACGATTTCATAAGAGTGCATCATGCTCTAATCCTATGTGGTCTCGGCGAAGCAATCCTTATGCAGCTGGAACGGTCTGTGGAGTCTCCTGCACAAAGTTCTATGGTCAATGTCATATAATTGCATTCCTAAGATGAATTGGCCGATGCCCACTTTCTGTAGTATGTGTGGTGTTATCAACAAGTTGCGTGTCCATATGATATAACGTACTCCAGGCAGCCCGACCTCTTAGTCCGAGACAAGCGCCACCTGGGTGACCAAAACATCGACGATATCATAGTGATCACTCCAATAGCAACACAGACGAGCGCTGCTGTGGAGCTGGTGAAGCGGGCAGCTTCGCGAAGCACAAACATTGTGCCTGAATAGCCAAGTCCGTCATAACTCGATTCTCATCAACCACTCTTCTGTTGCTTGTTTCCAGATTCGCTTCAAGTATTCGGTGAAGCAGCGGATCAGTCGGAGACGTATATCATGATGCATTGGTTTGAGTCACACCGAGTAAATATTGAGGGTGTCAATCAGTGGGCGCCTGAACAACAGCTAGCCACCGTACAAATTCAGCTGTTGGATTTGAGTACATGCTCCAAGTGAAAGCATTATATTGCTTGCACTCGAGATTTTGTGAGTATAGCAGTCGCCAGTGTAGACTGTGGTTCCATGTCCTTGTCGCTCACGGCATATCTCGAGGTGGACTACTGTAACAACAGCAGACCGCACTGACATTGCACCAGCGAGACAACCATTGCAAGGACGCGCGGGAAGCCCTTGAAAGTGTTGATCTATACGACCGTCCTCAATATGAGTGCGTGCACAATATGCTTCAACCTCCAACCGGAGTCACTGCAAAAGCTGCCTCAAGGTCAACGAGCAATCATGTTCATACAATTAAGCGATATCAAGACATCTGCCTCTATGGACCCACAGTGTCCAGAGTGCGCACTCATCTGGAATGCACTGTCCCTGTATAAGAAAGATTGGTCAGGGACAAATTTCAGCAAATACGTTGAGCTTGTCGTCGCTATCGGAAAGCCAATAAGAGTGAACTGGCACGATGATTTGATTCAGATCGAGCTATTTTCTGGATTCAAAGGTGAGAATCCTACCCGACCAAACCTTGACCCAATCACTTCGCAACTATCAAGACTTCTATTCAACGAGGGCAAAGTCTAACGTTTGAACTAGACAACGACACAGACAACAGCACAGACACAGACTCAAGGAACAGCATCATTGGACCAGCAGATCACGTATCAGAACATTCCGGAGCCGACAAATGCTTCCAGCTAGCGTCTTCATGGTTGAAGGGTTGTGCAAATTCGCACACTTCGTGCTTCACGAGTGGCGAATCTGAGATGCCTACCAGACTCCTGTATGTTGGATCGCAAACAGACCAGAAGTTGTCTCTTGTGGAAACTCAGGGAAGGACGGGCAAATATGCTGCCCTGAGCTACTGCTGGGGAACACAACAAGAACGGTCATTTGAAACCACAGCACAAGCAATTCAAAAAGCCCGTGAGGGAATCGACTTCCAATCTCTGTCCAAGACCATACAAGACGCTGTTACTATCTGTCGTCGTCTGCAAATTGAATACCTATGGGTAGATGCCCTGTGTATTATACAAGGTGATCCTGAAGACTGGGTGAGAGAGTCGTCTCGAATGTCTCAAGTGTATCTGAACGCATATGTGACCATCATCGCAGACAATTCAGCAGGCTGTAGCAAAGGTATCTTTAGCAAACAAGCTTATGGCATTGCCGACCAGAAAGTACCCTATAAGAACGGAAAGCTCGTCTCCGTTCGCAAGCCGTTTGCACAAGAGCACAACAGATCCTCGCTTGCCACAACTGTGATAGGTGAAACCGCCGAGCCGGTTGCCTGTCGAGCTTGGTGCTTGCAAGAAGCACTGTTGAGTAACAGACGCCTTCATTACACCACCAAGGAACTGGTGTGGGAGTGCAATGAAGCGTGGTATTGCGAGTGCGGTAATGCGTCTGGCAAGAAGGATCTTGATGACGAAGAAGAGTTCAATCTCCGAGATGCAACAAAGGTTGCAAACTTACCAATCGACCGGATCCATGACCAGTGGGAAGAGATTGCCATGCGTTACACGGAACGGGCTTTGACTGACACCAAGGACAAATTTCCGGCTCTGTCAGGCCTGGCATCTCAGTATGGCAAAGTCCTCCAGCTGGCTTCTGGTTCTCAAACTCCCGAACAGTATATTGCAGGCCTATGGCGTTCTACATTGATCAAGTCACTACGGTGGACAGTAGAAGATGACATGTATCGCCCGAACCGTCAAGAAAAGCATGCATATCAGCGATCCAAAGTGTGGAGAGCACCCACTTGGAGTTGGGCATGCATCGATGGGCCAATATACTACGCACCTATGGTAAGATTCATGCCAGATCTCGATGTTGTTGAAGCATCAGCTACGCCGAGCACAGTAGACGCATTTGGCCAAGTCAAAGAAGCCAAGCTCGTCGTGACTGGGCGTATCATGCACAATTTGCTCGTCGAGGTCATCGAACCTGTTCCTGACGACCATTTCGCCGGTTTCTCGAACGGACGGAGGTTCGTAGTACGGTACCAAGATGGCCAGCGTACGTTCCTGATCGATGATGCCAACGACTTCCGCGGCTGTGAGGCGGGAATCACAGATGTGACTATTACATGTCTTTTACTCGGTCACATTGTGCTCAGAGGTTCGGACGTTGTTCGAGAGGAAGTGTTCGTCGTTCTGCGGCCCGCAAGTCTATCCGCAGTGGCATCTACAAGTAACGAGCATGTTTTCGAAAGGGTTGGAGCATCTCTGCGAGCATATCAGGAAACGACGATGGCGACCTGGGGAAAGACATCGCAAAACAGCGGTTCAGCCGCGAATGTGGTCCGGCTCTTCAATACTGCACCTCGAGAGACAATCACAATAGTCTAGTCAACGGAACGCTCTGTTCAAACCGACCGTATCCCTTGCAGACGCATCGACTCGCTTCGCGTTCATCAGATGATAAGTGGTGGTAACAACTGTGGTGGCATCATTATAAAGTCGGGCAGTCTTGTTGACGATTGTACTGCTTGCTGTGCTCACGAAAATGCAGCTGACCTATGCATGCCTTTGTTAGGTAAGGGAACCGTCCTTTGCAGATAGCCAATGACACCGACAGCCTATGATTGCCTGTGAGACAGTCTGTTTATCAGGTACCATGACGATTGTCCGGTGGTCGCTCTGGCAGATCAGTGAGTTCTTATGATTCAAAAGAAACGGATATGCAGTGATGACACCGTGACAGGTGGCTACCTTGCGTCTGCACGAGAACAGTGGCCGTTTTCGAGTAGCTCGAGATCGCGACGGCTGACTCGGCTCAATTTATCAGGGGTGTGGTCCGCACTTGAATCAGTAGGGCGGGCTGGAAGTGCTGGAGTAACTCAAGTAATTACTGGCCCCAATGTCAGAATGGGATCTCGTAACGGCCATGAGCCCGAGCCAAGTCAGACAAGCCTCAGTATTCTTCTCTCTCATAATCAGACTCATTGCGAGGGATACACGATATGTCAACATCACCAACCAAGTTTTCAGATCGTTTGCTGTTGCTAGCAGGCCAATCGTGGCATCGAGGCTTTCCATCGAAGATGGGACGCCTAATCTGCGAGTAGATTGACCGCACGACGTGGGTTAGCATGTTGCCGTAATCCATCTTCAATTTTCAACGTAGCGCGCAAAGGCCAGCAACATCTGCCGAATGAGGTCAAGTGAAGATTTCAGTCGCGATCGGACGCGCCTGACTGACTAGTGATGCTATGGTGGTATCGCTGCGATATCTGGACTGTTTCCGGGGTTGCCATCCTCAGAACGTGTTCTTCAGGCGAGTAGCAGTATCATTGAAGAAAGCAGAGCTGGGATATTGAGTCTCAGCAGCAGAGCAACTAAGCATTCTCAGGACGGCCGCCAATGATATTGGATTTGGACAAATTTGACCAAGCCTCCCCATCTCTCTTGATCACTTGAGCTTCGCCTCCGAGATGGTCTCGAAATGGACATGCTACCCGCGTCTTCCCCGAAGCACCTCAAATTGACCAACTCTGACGTAGTAGCGTGGCGCCTAAATGCTTATCGAGGCAAGCTTGTCCAAGCATATGCATGGCTTTAAGCTTATCTGCTCCGGCTATGGGGAATGCTACAGACTTGGTCAGAACTACGCATCCATTGACGTGAGTCTATCGTCATAGGTGCACCGATAAGCCATGCTCTAAAAACCGGCTCTGCATCTCGAAAACGCAGCAGCTTCATGTTATATCACCACGTCGCAAGGTTCATCTGTTCGTCGCACAATCACTCGACTGCAAAAGATTGAACGTATACCACAGGGAACTCAACCATCATGGCCAGTTCCAGCATCTCCGGCCCATCTGGCGGTGGGCCCGCATCTGCTCTGTACAATCGGAGGGAGTCCAAGGACATCGAGGCTCGTAAAGGTTCCGTGACGGCGCAAGCATATCAAATGAATGCAATGGACGAAGAGCCGGGAACAGACGTCAGACACGGAAGTGTGGTCGAGGTTGCAAAAGCAAGAAAAATTCAGAACAGCTTTGGTCCATTGCGAGTCCTGCGTCAGGGTGAAGAATGGCTCGACACGAAATTGGGTGTGGAAACTCGAGGTGTTGATCGTATCCCTGAAGAAGAGAAGCAGCCTCCGAGCATCGTCAATATCTTTTTCTTCTGGTGGAGTTTGAACGTCCATATTGGTGTGGTGCCTTTGGGCATCTTGGGACCAGAGTTTGGTCTTTCACTCGGATCCTCGATCGCATCAGCTGTCGTTGGCACGGCGTTAGGTGCGCTGTGCACGGCTTTCAACGGTACTCTTGGTCCTAAGCTTGGACTGCGACAGATTGCATGCTCACGTTATTCTTTTGGCTACTGGGGCGCTATGATCGCTTCAGTTCTCAACATCATCATTGGTGGTGGCTTTGCAGTTGTGAACTTCGTCGTGGTTGGCCAAATCTTGAGTGCTGTGGCTGACTACAACCTGTGAGTATTGTGCACAAGTGCTGGACAGATATGTGTTGACACTCACAGTACCATTACAGTCGGCATCGTCATTATTGCGATCGTCTCGTACCTTATTTCAGTGTTCGGCTACAGTCTGATTCATACCTTTGAGAAATACTCCTGGATCTACACATTCATCCTGCTTCTAGTGCTGGTTGCGCAAGCTGCGCCACACGTAGATTCAAGCATCGCTAGTGAGCCATCGAGTGGACTCGGATACGCTGGTAGCTTCTTGACTATCTTGGCTATCAACTTCTGTTCGTATGCCTCTTTCCAAGTTGCGCGCAATACTGACACCACATCTAGCCAACGCCTCGGGATGGTGTTCAATTGCCGCGGACTATTACTGCAATTACCCAGCCTCCACGAGTTCTCTCCTGGTCTTCGGCCTGACATGGGCTGGCATAGTCATTCCGACCTGCTTCAGTGTCATCATTGGATGCGCGATTGGTAATGCAGCTCTGACTGCGCAGTATCCGCCGTACAGTGAGGCGTACGAAGAGCATTTTCTGGGTGGCCTGCTACGTGTCATTTATCACCCGTCCGGCTGGTCAAAATTCGCCTTGGTGCTTCTCATGTTTTCGGTGCTAGGAAACAACGTTGCAATCTTCTACTCGACCGGACTATCCCTGCAACTACTTGGCTCCTATTTCCTTGCAGTCCCACGATTCATCTGGTCTCTGCTTGCAGCGATTGTGATCGCGGTCCTTGCCATTGCAGGTCAACAGCACCTGTCCACTATCATCTCCAACTTTGTCTCACTCCTGGGCTACTGGACTATTTCATTCACAATGATTCTCTTGCTCGAAGACAAGGTCTTCCGTCGATCAAGCGGGTATCAGCTATCGGCATGGAATCAGCCTTCGAAGCTGCCATTAGGATTTGCTGCAGTTTTTGCCCTCATTGCTGGCTATTGTGGAGGGGGTGTTCCAGGCATGAGTCAAACGTGGTATGTTGGACCTGTCGCACGCAAATTCAGCGAGTACGGCGGTGACGTGGGAATCTGGCTGAGCGGCGCCATCACAGTAGTTGCATATCCCATTGCTCGCACCATCGAGAAAAAGACTACTGGCCGTTAGACCGCATGTACATACCGTGTCTGGACTGCTCAGAAGCATGGACCCCGAGTCTCAGCCTCCAAACGACTGTCGTATCGTTGGTGAGCTTGTTGTACGACAGCATATATGGCACTCATCGGACACGAACACGAAACATGTCAATCGAACACATTCAGTCTCGTATTCACTCACTCCATTGCTAATATTGACTTGTCTTCTTCTCTTCCTCTGCGTCTTGTTCTTCCATGTTGTGGTCCATGGTATTCCCGTCGCGGCATCATATACTGGAAGATTGTAAGAATTGTTTCTCTAGGCGACAAGGCTGGCGTTGATTTCACAAATCGGCTGTCTGCAGAATTGTGAGAGGGTGACAGGAGATGCTTGTCAGTACTAATGAGTGCAAAATGCGACTGCTCTGTAAGTGCAAAATGCATGATGGACATCGCAATGACGTCGGTAATCCGAAGCAGGAAAACACTACGCGTCAGGTAGCACGCAAGATGCATCAATCTGGCGATGAAAGTCCACCGTCTTTTGTCAACAACAGTCATCAGCACGGTCAAGCCTCATGACGCTGGAGTGACGAAGACTGCGCAGTCGGACCGCAGCAAACCTGCGTCTTGGCGATCTACGCACGTGACTGGGCCTGCGGAGTGATACGACACAACTCTAAGGATCAAATAACTCTCACTTTCGAGCATCAAGCTCCAACGGATTCGAGTCTCCGGCAGTCTGCAGTCGTCATTCAAGTGATGAGCACAAGGAACCTCTGACAGTAGGGGCATCTCATGACGCACCGAGCACTGGAATTGGCGCAAGATCTGGTGTGATGCTTGAAGAATGCAGGTGTCTGCGCAGCAAAATCAAGTTTGGCCACGAACAGGGAGAATGGTGGCTGTGTCGCGACGCATGACACACTTATGCCTAAAGAGAAAAGAAAGCTTCAAATTCCATGTTACGGGAGATCCAAGCAGTTACTATACGCCAGATGTGAGCATGGGATTCACTGCATCCTATGAGACAGGTGAATAGATCAGGCTTCGAGGCCAGTCTGTACACAGCCAACCAGAGGGCGAGATAGAGACTCCGTGGGCTCCATTTAGTCATTGATGTTCACTTGCGCAAAGCGCGCAAGATCAAACCGTGGGTACTGGGGGATCAGCTGTTGTGCAAGCTGGGCACTGTACTTCAAGTGCAGGAGTACGGAGGTGTACGGCACGCGTAAGCCTGCATTTGATGTGGAGAGATACATCAACAGTCAGCCAAGCGCTAGAGCTGTTCGAGCAGCATCACACTCGTGTGATCTCAAGTGAGGACAAATGTCTTATCTGAAAAAATCGCGGAGTACCGTGGCAGATGTTGTGTCTCTCTGCGAGAGCAGATGGAAAATGTTGATCGGGCTGAGGACACCCTTCCAGCAAGGAACACTGGCAAGGTTGAAATCGGGAACACCTATCCGCCTACAGCTGACCAAAGGGAGATCTCAAGCACGAGATTGACGTGCGGTCAGGACTCAAGAACACGATGTCGTCAGAAGACAGATCGATCAGCCAGTGCCATAACAGCGAATGCAGTGGTATATAATTACAACCGATGAGCGTAATGTGCGAGACGCGACTAGCGAATGCAATTGTCAAGATAAGTCCGTAACAGATGCTCGACTGTCCGAGAAATGTATCGTAAAGGGAATGCATCCTTGAATTTCCTGGCGTGAGTCCACTGTAACGGCATGGTGTGTGCTACGCACTGCATACGGACCTATCATAAGTCTCAAAGACTGAGAGATGACTTAATTTTTTTCACCATTGGGATGATATATCAGACTGTCGGGCTGTCGATCAATTCTGACTTAGAGCGTGACACACGATCTTGAAATCTATCGCACCAGGGAGTTGAAGACCTGAACACTACTTGAGCGAACCCGCACAATTCATTGCAATTCAGAGAGCGTGATCATGACTTCTCAGACCGATCATTAGTCGGCCAGGTTATTCAGCGAGTCGCGAAAAGCCAGCAGGTACAGAAGTACTTGAAGAACATGTCGCGGCTCTTTATACTAAACGTGCACGCAAGTCATGGCCTGGGCCGCCCATGGCGTGGTCTGACCTTGTGAATGCCGAGTGACCGCTGTGCAGCTATCTCTTCATCTGGCCAGACAAGAGATCGAGCGATCCAGCTCGACATTGATCGCACAGGAGGCGCAAATATGGACGAGTTGTATTCCCAAGTTGTTTGGATACACACCATGGAAAAGGCGAGGTATATAAATGATCGCACCGTCGATGTAACGAGGTTCTGCGGTGCCTTTCCCAATCGCGGCGAAGGTGATTATGACATACATGAACATGTCGTGCTTACGTGCTTGCGATCACACTGCAGAGCACATTGTCCAGGACTTGCGCCAGAACGACAGCAGCGTATGTGCGCCGGCTGAACCAGGTCGTGGATTCAACGTGGTTGAGCGAGGATGATTTAGATTGTCGAGGCGACTAGCAATGGTCACGTGAGCAAAGTAAGGCCAGCATCGACTCTCGGGAGCTGAGATGGTAAGCACAGGAATTCTCAGACTATCGACGCATAGCTTTGTCAGATCTTTGCCATATAGTATTCTCTTCCTTGACCGAAGCTATTGTATGATGTCAGTCTCAAAGCAGCAGTATGACTATGTGGGCGTGCGACCCTGTCGTGATCAAACGGAAGCTCTTGCCTGGGCCCCCCTTCAAGCCACACCAAGACGTTTACACCGGCTTCCGTCAGTCTATGGCGATAACGAGGACGAAGGCAAGCTTGAGCGTTCCACTTCATTGCGGCTGCAACGCGGAGAACGACAGCTGAAAAGTGATCCATGGCAAGGGAGTGGAAGATGGAGTCACGAGCATCACAAATATCCAAATCAACAAGCGGAGAGGAACGATGAGTATGTGGCCACAAAAGATCCTAACAAGCACGAGGAAGAGGAAGAGGAAGAGGAAGAGGAAGAGGAAGAGGAAGAGGAAGAGGAAGAGGAAGAGGAAGAGGAAGAGGA
>JAOSBN010156050.1:0-22936 GCA_027563595.1 Erythroxylum suave | reverse complement strand
TTTTAAGGTGAATCATATTGATTGATTGCAATAACTGATCTTATAGACTTAGTCAAAATTTTGACATTTGAGTGATGGGGAATGTATGGAATTGAAGTGAATTCTTAAGTTAAACCTGTGAGCAAAATTTGAGCCTAAATGACATCATCTTTTTGTCATGCTATTTCTTTGAATTGTGTGATGCTTCTCTATTCATGCTGCCTTCAGAACTTGCATGGAACCGATTTGAATTTATTTGATTACATGGGATATAGACATGATTAAAGCCTTCCTTGTTTTTAAACCCTTTAGCTTAAAAATGACTTACCTACTTATTTTCCCTTTGGAAACATTTTTGAGCCTTTATCCTTGTTTTTCAATCAATCACCTCATTTAAAAAACCTAAAAGCCCCATTAACCTTACCCTATCACAAGTTGAATGAAGCATTGAGTAATTTGGGACTTTTATTTTGTATTTTATTCTGAGATACTATTATAGGTGCTTCTACTCATATGTTTATCAACTTTTGCTGCTAGCAAATTTTCTTGTTTTTATTGTTTTTCCGTGTGTTTAGCGTTATTCAAAAAGAAAAAGAAAAAATTAAATTAAAAAACAGAAAAAGAAAAGAAAAAAAGAGAAGAAAGATGAAAAAAAAGAGAAGAAAAAAAAGAAGAATAAAGCAAAGTAGCAGGAGTTAGTATGAGTGGTTGTAACCTTTTGTGTCATGTGTTTATCTCAGAATTTTAAGTTGAGTATCCCTTTTACTTGATACTTTGTGAATGCTTGTGATTAACTTTTTTCCATTTTTACCTCACCTGTGAACCTAGCGTTATTACAACCCTAAATAAAGTCCTTATGACCTATTGGCTCATATAATTTGAATGAATAATAACTGGTGAAATTGCAAGCCTATGATAATGCAATATGTTAGAGGGAGATTTGAGAGAAACACTTTGCCCTCAACCACTTGAGTGTAAGAGCGAAATCCGTGAGAAGAATTCATTTTGATTTCATATTTGCTTTTGAACAAAGATGTCTTATTTTGACTTCGTTTATTTGCCTTGGTGAAAAGCGATTACGATATATGTTGCAATCTAAGTCTTACTGGCCCAAGTTAACAGATTGTGTGCACTTAATCTTATGAAGGATGAATTGACTGAGTGTAGTGGTTTGACATGTTTACTCAAGGGCGAGCAAAGGTTTGGTGTGGGGGAATTTGTTAAGTTATCAATTTGCACTTATTTTGTACTTAATTCTCTTTAATGTGTTGAAATTATTACTCAAAATTAATGGAATTATCTTATAATTATTTGTAGATGATTTTCAATACCTTAGAGATGAAATTGAATCAAAAAGATGAAAAAGAAATGAAAAATATTCGAAAATCCAAATTTAGCAACAATTTAGTCACTAAGCGTGGGCACGTGCAAGGATTAAATTAATTTACAGATTTGCTTTCAAAATATGAATCTGATTCTTTTAAGATTTTCATAACCTTTTAAGATAAGATTGATGGAGATTCACAATCTGAACATGTGGGACATGTGATATGCAAGATAGGATGAAAAAGGAAGGGATCGGGAGGCATTAAAAGGAGAAAACGTGACTGTTTATGTTATCCTTTGTTTCATAATAGATTTTCAATTCTACAAATTTTTCTTAGTTGTACTTGCATTTTCTGCACTTTATCTTCTATATTTTTGTATTCTTTAAGAAAGACCAGGGATGGAGACTCGTTATATGATTATTTCTTTGATTTCTACTTTCGTTGTGAATAGCTAAACTCCTTTTCTTGGTTGAGGAAAGCCATGTTATCCGTTATTATGTGTGAGATGTTTCAATAAAGTTTATGTTGTTGATGAACATTGAATATCTTCTTAATTACTTTTTCTAATTGAATAGATTGATTTCTAGGTGTTCAACTAGGGATTAATTCGTTCAATAGCTAGATTAATGAAATATGACGTTCAGTTTTGTTAATCACAAGTAGCAATTAGGATTATCTTCTTTACGTTAGAGTTGGAAATTCTAAGAAGATATTCGCTTGATTGATTGCATGTCATACATGTATTTTTCTTGCTCATTGGTTTCTTGATTCGTAAAGCTATTATTCAATTGAACCTATGATTGTATCTAGGTTGTTGTTTAATAAGAATGCTAGAATACATGTTTCTAGTCATTACAATTAAGTGAAAACATCCCCAATGAATGTTTATTAATGATTGAAATTTTATATTGAGGATCCATTTTAGCGTGATAACATCAGTGACTCGAAAACCAGGGTATTTCCCATTAAATTTTTAGATCCAATTATTTCTTTTGATTTTCAAATTTTCTTATATTTTTCCTTAAATTATCATGAATTAACTCCCCCCCCCCCTCCCATTTCGTTACTTTGTTTTGTTTTGAATTTGTAACTCCTTTACCGTTAAGATTCCTCGTGGGAACAATATCCACTTACCATTACTACATTAAATTGTATTAATAAAAGTGATTTCTTTTGAATTTGGTTGTAGTTGACAGCAGTTTCAGGGATTCCACAATCTCTGTCTTTCATACAGGTGAAAAGAAACTTTGTTACAAACTCTTTCTTTATCTGAGTAAAGAAGAACTCTTTTACAAATCTTCTTTGATGTTGAAGAGGAAATACAAGCCTTCTTTAATCCTATGTTGCACTAAAATGACTCATAATCAAGATTACAACACAAATAATAATTTCTTGCTCACTTTAAAACTGTATAATTAAAACTCTATTCATTATAAATTCTAAAATGCTTCAAAAAATTTCAAATATTCTCTTGTATCAATAAAATTTTATAAATATGTTTAAAAATTAAAAGCTAAAATATTTAAGGACAAAAAGCCTTTAGATGGTCATTATAAACATAAATTAAATGTTACAACAATTAATTTGTAACAATTAATTTTTAGGCATAATAGACTAGCCAATGCATACCTTTTAATTAACCAATGTCTCTTTGACTATTAACCAAGCAGGTAACACCCATACTATCCAATTTTTTTCCTTTTGAGTCTTATATTAGATTAACTAAGTGAAAACTCTTGGCTAATATAAGAACACTAGTTCACACATTGTTTAGTAAACCCTAGTCATTGTTTAATCAAATATTTTATCCATTTTATATCTTAGGTTTGTTTAGTAAATATGAATGCTTAGGCTAACTAAAGTCATAAACAAAACAACTTCTAAAACCATGCTAAAACTCTTTCAATAATTTCTACATTTTTGGGGAAAATAAATCATTGGTAGCTTTTTTTTACGTAAATTTCTGCTTGGGTTTGAATGGTACTTATACCCTATGATTGCTAAATAATATTATGAAAATTTAGATGAAATTTTGTAAAATATAACAATTTAATTTATTAAATTGCTCTCAAGAATCTCCTTTACAGCTATGAATATGCTAAATTCAACTAAATGTGTCAATAAGGTATTGTTGTCAATGCTCAATCTACTCTCTTCTAGCTTGAGCTACTCTAATTTATTAAAAATATATGATTATATTTTGAAAGGCTATATAAATTTTAATTAAATGCCTCATATCCCTATCTTAATATTTACATGTCATTTCTCACTTATAACAACGAAGATATGGAGGCTTAAATAGTTTGTTGGAAATAGACACAATCTTATTATGTCTCAATACTAGTTTGTAAAGTTCTACTAAGGAAATTCCAATTTGTGGTAAACAATCTCCAACCTCCATGTCTTTGTTATCCGTTCTTTTTATTTCTAATGTGTAATGTAAGTAGAGCATAAGTAGATTAATGTTAAGGAGAAGGTTATTATAGTATGAAAGGGGACGAACAATGGAGGGTTTATATAAATGGGTTAAGCCTAGGCAAATGCTAATTGAGAAGCATATGGTATTTGTAATAAAGGCATCTAAGGATAAGAATAAAGGAATTAGAATGATAGAAAACCAATAAGAGCTATGCTCTCAGTTTAACTTTTCTTCTAATTATTAAATCTCATATGATGGTATGGTAGAGGCTATTTCTACTCTATTAGGTCCTTCTTTCTAGTAGGTTCTTAGATATGATAAAGCAAACACATGCAAGAAGGGGGGTGAATTATGTGTGACTTGAAAAAATTTGCAAGTTACCTTTAGTTCAAGAAGTAATAATAGGAGCTTGTCTATAGTTAAAGCAGTAGGAGTCAGTTATGTGATAGGATCTTATTTAAACGAAAAGAGCCTATTAAACAAAAAGCTTTGTTAAAAGTAGCTTGAAACAGAAGGTGCCTGTTAAAACTAAAAGGAACCTCTTTAAGGCTGAAAACAGAAAGAGCCTATTAAAAGTGAAGGAGCCTCTTGCTGAAATAAACACATACACAATATAATATGAAGATATAAAAGTTAAAAGAGAAGAGAGGAAGGATGAAGTCGATTTATACTAGTTCGGTTTATAACCTAAGCCTACGTCTAGTCCCCAAGTATCTAATTTGAGTATTTCACTATAAAAACATGTAGTAATTTGATAACCCTCTCTAAACTCATAAGTTAATATTTTTCAAGGCTCTCCAACCTTCCAATCTATTAATTTTTAGTTGGCCTCTACAAACTCTCAACAGAAAATGAAATTTGATCGATATGAACTACACTGATCTCTCTAAAAAATGTTTTCACTTTCTAAAGTACAAAAGATTTTACAAGGATTTCACTTTCAAAAAAATTGACGATAAAGCTATATTTTAAAAGTCTGATATATGTTTGCAAACGTAGTGGGTCTGTCTTAAGTAGGTATTTCTCTCAACTAGCAGTTATTTCACTTGCATCCTTAGTCAACTAGATGGATTTCAATCTGAATAACTTCGATTTCATCTTTGCCAAAAATCTTCCAGTAATCACGTGAGTTAATATACAACCTTCATAGTTAGTAGGATCCTCCCAGATAAACTGCTCTTAATAAGGTAGGTTCATAAAGAAGGTTCCTGTAAGAAAAGAATTATGATTTTTTTCTTTTTAAGAATAAACTCGTTAGCAATAAATCCATTTTGAATTTTGAAATATTATATAGTTATCATCAAAATCATTAAGAATAAACCTTGAGCCAACAATCTCACCCTTTTTTATGATGACCAGCAATAATAGATATATTTTTCAAAATTCAATGGCTGATTTCGAAAAGTACATGAGACAAGCCTATCTCTTAAGAAAGGAGGCTATCAATTATGTATCACAGATTTTCACAGCATAATCAATCACAAATATAGTTAAGGTAGCATCGAGAAATCATATCATATATATGCAAAAATATATCCACATTAGCTCTCCCCCTTTTTCATTATCAAAAGCAAAAAAATAGGGAAATGGGGAGAAAATAAAAAAATTGACAAAGTCAGTAAGAATTTCTCCTAAGGAGAATTTCCAAATCTAGGTTTTGTTTTAGAGGCTGTCAATTTGTTCACACAATTGATCCTGGTTAGAGCAAATTTCTCTCGGCAGTTGAAGAACTTGATCATTCGTGCCATTTTCATTTTGAGGGGGAACAGAAACCTGCTGCTTTGGAGTAGGACCTACAATTTTTAGTATCCTTTTAGACCTCCACTTTGAGGCAGGAACCTAGAGGCCAGCTAGTCTTTCAGTTTTCTTTTCCACCCAGATATTTCCCTTAAACTTATACCCGAACTAATTTGGAAGGGAGGAATGAAACTTTTCAGCTTCATACCATGTCTCATTATCAAAAGACACGCCAAATAGACAAAGATCTTGGTCAATAGCATTCCATAAGGTAGACCTTTAGTAATGTTCTTATAGCTTCCCTTGTCTACCATGAACTTAAGGATCATTACTAGGAGATTCATTTTGATGCCCTTCAGTAGATTATATACCATGTAGGTATCCAAGAGACTACATTTTTCTATTAAGCTAGTTTTTAGAAAGATTGAGGTAGTCGATATTGATGCAAGACATCTAGCCAGTAGATCTAAATTTCTACACATTGGTCTCCCTTCATGACCATTTTCAGTATGCAGACATATAAAGTCTATGGCTTTTTCCAGATCAATGTCAGCAATGTCCCACTTGTGACATGGAACATCAATTCTACCAACTAGAATGACACACAGAATGTTCCCAAAAAATTCTTCTGTAACCGAGTTCTCGAACTCATATACCAACGAAATGATTGAAAGCTTCTCATCTATTTTCTCTCTTCTCATGTGTGTGTAAAAACTCCTCACCAATTCATCATACATAGTTTCATCCAAATTTAAAAAGTTTTCCTAACCAACAACATGAAAGAAGGGTGTGATAAGATTACCTATATCATCAAATAGGTTAGGAGGCAAGATACATCCTGCTACCACCTTTCTTTTTTTGTAACGCATCTTATACCTTGCTTCTGCTTCCATTGATTGGAATGACTTTTTTGGTGTCAACAATTCTTCCTTCTTTTGTATAACAATTTTCATTTTCTTTGACCTTTTTCCCTTTGGAACTTTTTCAAAGAAATGTTTTTCATAGGAAATCTCATTTTCAGAAATAGTGTCCTTAAGATTTTCTTCATCTATAGGTGCTTAAGCCATATGCTCTTTCCCTTTTCTTATTTCTTCTCTTTTACTTTTCCTTGATTCTTTTTTTTTTCAACAGTTTCTTCTTATAGAGCATATTTTGTAACAATTCTTCCAGTCTATGGTCTTATTTCCAGCCTAGTGCACTTTAGGCATTTTTTTATTTGGAACTAGGTTTAGGAATTGTGGAAGTTTTTGAAGTAAGAATGGGTAGGGAGAGAATCAGTAAATGGAATCTCACATGTTTTAGTAACTCCCCCTTACTGAAAGTCTCTTCTTCTTCTTCACTTTATTCTTTTTCTTTTTCTTATTCTTCTTCTAAGTCAGAGGCATATTTCTTTTCAATTGTTTCTTCTTTGTCTTCTGAAGAGGAATCAGGATAACTTAGAGACAATATAGTAACAATCTTCCTTTTCTTATCTTCTGGGGTCTCCTAATTGGGTATTTCTAAAGCTTGGAATTTTAAGGAGATAGAGATAGGTTCGGTAATAGCATCCAGAGAACCTACTACGGGAGACAAAGATGAGGAATTAGAAGCAAATGTATGTTTATGACTAGATGTTTCATTATGTTAGAAGTTGAAACCAAAAATTTCTTCTGCCCTTTTGATTTTGTTCTTACCATTGTAGATTGTTGGAATGAAAAATTTGAGAGAATGTAGAAAGTTTTGATAGATGTAGAAGGAAAGAATAGAAAGAAAATGGAAAATTAACGTGCAAGTGGAACAACACTTCTCGGAAAGATAGCGATTATGATTATGAGAATAAACAATCGTGCACGCTAAAAGGAGTGTAATCATTTATGCTTCTTTTGTCAATCATATACAAATAGCCGTCAGAATAGGACGCACGTTTTTAAAAGCTGAAATATCATCATGAATCATTTCCTTTTAGGGAATATGTACCCTGCTCTGTTAAAGCAAGATTAGGCTACTAAAATTAGAAGGAGCCTATTAAACTAAGAGAGAGTTCTTAAGAAACACAACAGAAGGAACCTATGAACTATAATGAAAAGTAGTAGATAAAGTACTTATAAAAATAATATTAGAGAGTTTACACATACCAAGCTCTTTTCTTAACATGCAAAATCTATCTTTTAAGAGTGGCTTAGTGAAAATGTCAGCATCTATCTTCTGAGAGTGGCTTAGTGAAAATGTAAGCTACTTGATTTTCAGCATTAACATAGAAAAGATTAATGATTCCTTTTAAAACATTATCTCTAAGAAAATGATGTTTAACTTCTACATCCGTAGTCTTAAAGCAATACACAAGATTTTTAGAAAGAGTTATAGCACTAGTATTATCACATAATATAGGATTATGAGAAAAGTTTAAAGAAAAATCCTGTAGATAATGTTTCCTCTATAAGATTTGAGCACAATAACTAACAGCTTCTATGTGTTCCACTTCAGTAGTCGAAAGCACTGTACAATTTTGCTTTTTGTAGGACCAAGATACTAAATATCCTTCAAGAAATTGAAAGTGACCGGTTGTGCTTTTTTGATCAAATTTATCACCTGCACAATCTACATTAGAATAGCCAATTATGTCAAATGAATTGATTTTTAGATACTATTGTCCAAAATTCATAGTTCCATAAAGATATTGAAAGATCTTTTGATTGCTTGAAGGTGACTTTCTTTTTTATTTGATTGAAAGCATGCACAAAGACACACATTAAGCATAATGTATAATCTTAAGCTTGTAAGATATAGTAGTGATCCAATCATTCCTCTATACTTTGTGCCATCTGTAGCTTTACCTTCTTCATCTTTATCAAGTTTAGTTCTAGTGTATATGGGAGTGCCCATCGGTTTGACATTCTTAAAGTGATATTTCTTAATGAGTTCCTTTGTGTGTTTGCCTTGACTAATAAAGATTCCTTTTTCTATTTGTCTGATTTGTAATTCGAGAAAGAATGATAATTCTCCAATCGTGCTCATTTAAAAATATCCCTTCATTAATGCTGAGAATTCATCACAGAAGGATGGATTCATAGTACTAAATATTATGTCATCAATATAAATTTGTACTATAAGTAGATAATTCTCATTTATCTTAATAAATAAAGTTTTATCGACCTTTCCTCTTTTAAAGTTGTTCTCAAGAAGAAAGTTACTTAACCTCTCATACTATGCTCGAGGAACCTACTTTAAGCTATACAGAGCTTGGGTTAACTTCATCATGTAATCCGAATGGTTTTCATATTAAAAACCTGGAGGTTGCTTAACAAATACTTCTTTGTTAATGAAACCATTTAAGAATGCACTTTTGACATCCATTTGGAACGACTTGAAATTTCTATAGCAAGCGAAGGCAAGTAAGATTCTAATAGATTCCAATCTAGCAACAGGTGCAGAAGTTTCATCAAAATCAATACATTCTTGATGATTGTAACCTTGAGCTATAAATCTACCTTTATTTCTTGCCACCTTACCATTTTTGTCAAGTTTGTTTCGAAAAACCCATTGAGTCCCAATGTGGACTTATTTTGAGGACGAGGTATTAGATTCTAGACTTTATTTTTGTCAAATTAATTCATTTCATCTTTTATGGTTGAAACATAGTTTTCTCCAGTAAGGACCTCTTCAATGATCTTTGATTTTATTTATGAGATAAGAATAACAAAGTTGCTTTTGAATGATGATCTTTTTCTTAGACTTTCATAGGGGTCTCTCTTAATGTATTAATGTGTATCTTGACCTCTTCATTCTCTCAATGTTTTTTGTTGCATAGGCTTCTACTGAGATGAAGGAGCTTACTTTGTTCTAGCTGCAAAGGGATCTTCTTGATCTTGTGATTCCAAAGGTGTTGTAGTTAGAGTCTTTAAGAACCAAGGGTGCTCTTCATCATCTAAATATGCATTGATTCTTCTATTTTCCTTATTCTTTTATTGTAAACTCTAAATCCTTTACTTACATTATTATAGCTCAGAAAATTAGCTTCGTCTAACCTTACATTAAACTTTTCAAGATTTTCTTTTCCATTATTTTTAACAAAACACTTGTAGCCAAAAGCTCAAAAGTAAGCAACATTTTGTTTTCTTCTTTTCCATATCTCATAGGGATTCTTCTTCAAAATAAGTCTTATGAGACATTTGTTGAGTATATAACATGTTGTGCATACAAATTTTGTCTAGTATCAATAAGGTAGTCCACTTTCACAAACCATGATCCTAGCCATATCAACCAAAGTTCTGTTATTTCTCTCTACAACTCCATTTTGCTAAGTTTTCCTTATACAAGAGAAGTTGTGAGTTATAAAATTACTGTCACAAAATTCTTCAAAATTTATGTATCAAATTCTCATCCATGATTGCTTCGAAGTAAGGTAATGCAATATCCTTTTTCGATCTGAATTTTTCTGCAGAAATTGTCAAAAACTTTAAAAGCATCATCCTTATTTGATATAAAGTAAACTCATATAAATATGGAATAATCATCCATTAAAAGAAAAAAGTAATGTTTTCCACTAAAAAATTGAGTCCTAGTAGGACCAAATAAATCCATGTGCACAATTTTAAGTGGTTGGTTAGTAGATATAACATTTTTAGGAGGACAGCTCCTTCTATCTTGTCTACATTTTAAACAAGCCTTACAAACATGATTGTTTTCGAACTTTAAAGTAGGTTGTCTTCTTACTAACTCATTTTTGGATAATTTTGATATAATGCTCATACTGGCATGTGCAAATCTCCTGTGCTAGATAAACGAATGCTTTTCTAGAGAGATAAAACATTTAACATATTATGAGGACATATCTTCCAATTGAGCACAATATATATTCTGATTTCTAGGATCAATAATCACTATATTATCATTATGAATATCGACAATTTTATAATGAGATGCATTCCTTGTCACATAGTTGACTTACACTTAACAATTTATGTTTCAAGCCATCAACAAAGAGAACATTAGCAATAGAGATATAGTCATAATCACCAATTTTACCAACTTTAGTGACCTTTGTTTTATTTTTGTCAGCAAAGACAACATACCTTCATCTTTCCTTTCAATATAATTGAAACGGGATATTTCACCTATCATATGTCTTGAACGACAGGTATCAACTATCTATTGATTTTCTCTTGTCTCTGTTTTAAAGCATATCTGTAAAAAATATTATTTCATTTTAGGTACCCAAATTTTTTTGGATCCTTTCAGGTTAGTGGCTTGACCTTTTGATCTCTAAATATACATTTAAGATAATTTCTCCATTTTACAAAAGCTACAAGAATGACTAATGTAACCATGTCTACCATAGTAGAATTATAGAATAGATGAGTGAGAATTTATATAATTTCTACCATGTATCAGGTTCCTGCTATTTTGATTATGGCTACTATTGGATTTGATAAAAAAAATTGTATGGCTTGATATTATTGTTTTCATTGTATCCTATTCCGGTCTTATAAAAATACATTTCCTACCAGAGTCAAGGTTGTTCCTTCCATCAACAAAATTCGCCAGATCTTTTTCTAAAGATAAGATCTTTCCAACACTTTTCTTTTTCTCAAGTTTTAAGGTGGTGACTTTTGCTTCCAACTGTCTCACCTTTTCATAATCATTTTTTAGCAACATATTTCCAAGTTGACTATTCTTTCTTCCAGTACTTCCTTTTTAGAGACCTTTTGCTTGAACTCAACTTTAAATGACATATTATTGGTTTCCATATTGTCATCCATTGATTCTAATGATTAAATTCTACTCTTAAAAAATGCATCATTGCTCTTAGACTTCTCAACTTCTTTAAAATATTTCACTGTCAACCTTTCGTATTGATCATACAATTCATAATATGCATTTTTCAATTCATCAACTTCAATATCAGAGTCAGAATAGTATACCTCATCATCTCTTAATTCAGCTATAAAGCAGACATTGGTAACTTCCTCAGGTTCATCTTCTTCAAAGCTTTCAAAGTCCTCGTCAGACCAAATTGTAGTCACATCTTGTTTTCTAGGTTTCTTGTTCTCTGTTTTATCCTTTTAGAGGAGAGGAAAATTAGGCATTGTGTACCCAGGTTTGTTGCAATGGTAAAATATGATTCGTGAATTGCTACTTCTGTTGCTACCTTTTAATAGGGGCCTATTGTTTTCAGCTTTCTTGTTTCCTTCTCTTTTCTTTGTTAGCTTATTTTTTTGTAGACGCTTATGTATTTTCTGACCACGAAGTTAAATTCATCATCTCCATCTATCTGCAACTCAATGTCACTTTCATCACTGTTTGATTGCTCGGTTGCTTTTAATGCCATTCCTTTTATGTAGGAGGATGCTTTGCCTCGCCTAAGCTCCGTTTCATGGACCATCAGATTTTTTTATAGCCAGTCTAGTGAGATAGTATCTAGATCCTTTGTTGTTTCTAGAGTTGTCACATTAGGTCTCCATTCTTATGGTAGCGACCTTATAATCTTTGTTAAGAGCTCGTCATTAGGATATATTTTTCCTAGATTCTTCAAGGCAGTGATGATGTTATTAAAGCGTCCAAAGAATTTGTTTATGGTATCTCCCCGTTTCATACCAATAGTTTCGTATTGATGTACCAAAAGACTTATTCTATGTTTCGCTACCTCATTTGTCCCTTCAAAGGTAACTTGAAGTTTTGTCCCATATTTCTTTTGTTGTAGAACAATATGATAGCTTTTTGTATTTTTATGGAGACAATGGACATATCAAGTGATGTTTTTCCTAGCATTAGTTATGTATTTCTACTATTAGCATCAGTTTATACTTTTACGTTACCAAAAGTGGGAGTTGGTAGCTCCAAATTTAAATGCTTTCCATACTTTGATATTTACATATTAGAGATATATTATCATTCTCTCTTTTCAATAAGAGTAGTTGTTTTCATTCAAGTAAGGAGGCTTTGGATATATTCTCTTTCAAGACTTCTTATATTGTTTGTCATGATTTATCAAGTGTTTTTAAACACAAAAGTGTGAAATGTGTTCTGATACCAAATGATAAAGCAAACACACACAAGAGGGGGGTTAATTATGTATGACTTTAAAAAAATTTTCAAGTTATTTTCAGTTCAAAAAGTAATGACAAAAGCCTAACTATAGTTAAAAAATTAGGAGCCTATTATGTGATAGGATCTTGTTTAAATAAAAAGAGCCTGTTAATCAAAAAGTCATGTTAAAAGCAATTTGAAATAGAAAGTGCCTGTTAAAACTAAAGGAACCTTTTAAGGTTGAAAACAGAAAAAGCCAATTAAAAGTGAAGGAGCCTTTTGTTGAAATAAACACACACGTACAAGATAATATGGAAATATAAAAGAAAAGAGAGAAAAGAAGGATGCAGTCCATTTATACTGGTTCGGCTTACAAACCAAGCCTACATCCAATCCCTATGTACCCAACTTAAGTATTTCACTATAAAAGTAAGTGGTAATTTAACAAGCCTCTCCAAGCTCACAAGTTAACATTTTTCAAGGTTCTCCAATTTTCTAAACTAGTATTATTTAGCTAGCCTCTACAAGCTCTCAATAGAAAGTGAATTTTACTCAATATGAGCTACACTAATCTCTCTTAAAAATATTTTCACTTTCTAAAGTACAAGAGATTTTACAATGATATATCTTTTTTAAAAAATGATGTTATGGTTATATTTCAAAAGTTTGATCTGTGTTTGCAAAAGTCATGACTCTTCTTTAAGTAGGCATTTCTTTCAACTAGATGTTACTTCACTTACATCCTTGGCCAATTGGATGGATTTAAATATGAATAACTTCGATGTCATCTTTGCCAAAAATCTTCCAGTAATCACACGACTTAATATATGACCTTCATAATTAGTAGGATTCTCTCATATAAACCGTTCTTAATAAGGTAAGTTCATACAGAAGGTTCCTACAAGAAAAGAATTGTATTTCTTATGAATTTATTTCCTCTTAAGAATAAACCCATTAGTAATAATTCCATTTTGAAATTCGAAATATTACATGGTTATCATCAAAATCATTAAAAATAAACCTTGAGCTAATAGGATATTTATTTCAAAATTTTCTTTCATGATTGCACCATCCAAGATTTTATACTGGTTGACTAGCTTACTAAAAAGGAGGTTTGAAAATTATCATAATTTGTTAAAATATGATTCTTTAACATTTCTAAAAATAGGTGCACATTTTCTGTTTCTATCAAAGGCAAATGACTTTTTGCTCTATTTGTGCACCACCTTCTTAGTTACTCTTTTAGACTCTTAGTGGTTTTCTTATCCATCTACTAGAGGTTTTCGTAAGTCACCATATTGTCTTGATTGAACTTGTATTAATTCAAATGAATTTACTAAGTCCCTCCAACATCTTTTAGACGATTAGTTTAGATTGAAAAACTAGCATAGTGTCAACCTAGGAAGGCTCTCTGGAAAATAGTAGAATAATAAGTCTTCATTTTTAATATATGCAATTAATTTATTAAAAATATTCTTATATAAGCTATTGAATATAAATTTTTGTGATAATTATCAAAATTTTACATTTTAAGATTTGGAGTAATTAAATAATTTAAACTGAGTAAAACTTTATTAGAGATGCCTAAACATCATTAGGTATAACATGTCCAATCATTTCCACATCAATCACTTTGCCCTTTATAACTACCTTATTGGCTTGCTTTTTATCCTTAATGGTCTTAGGGTCATTAAAAAAGGATTATAAACAAGTGTTATTTACACAACCAAAAATGTTAGTGTTTAGTGAATTGACAAAAAATTTGTTGGGTATAATACCCCAAATTTTGGAATAAGATGTGCAGATATAAGTGATACGAGTTATGTAAATATTGGTGGATGATGACATAATAACATTGGAAGAAATTGATGAGCAGATTTTAGTAAAAACTTATAAATCAATATTGGTAGGAACTAGTAAACTAGTGAAAATTGAGGCAAATGAGAATTGAGAAGTTAATGTAGGAAGTGCACAAACCCAACACATGTGTCAATCACAATAGGTGCTGCAATAAAGGGAGTTTATACTCTTGCATTACTAAGGATTTTTCCTTTGTATCCTGAAATTATTGGCTTACTTTTTAGTTATGTTACTTTTCTTTTAATTCATTTACTTCCAATTAAGTTTGGTTTATATTTTATTTGTTTATTTCAATATGTTTATAAGGTACAAATAATTTTAGATGTCAGTCATATTTACCATAAACAACTGGCAATATACATAGCTAGAGAAATTTCTTTATTCCTTATTATTTTCCTCCCTCTTATTATATTTTTGTTATCCTTAACTCTTGGTTTCATTATATTTGGTATAATAAGGATAATGCAATTTAAGTGTGATGAAGGATAATTACTTATAAGGCCTACTTTAGATTGGTTAATTGATTTCTACATAATTAGTTTAAGAGGCAAAAATTTTAGGAAATTTTATATTAAAGGAAAAATAACTAGGATGATCTATTGGATGTTTGATTCTTTCGTGATTCAATTAGTTTTAAATAGATAGAAGCATTAGGACCTAACTTGGTTTTAATGTAATGATTTAAAAATTAACGTTTAATTTTCATAATAAACCTTTTGTATAATTTTTGCATATAATGAGTTAGAAGTGTGTTCTTTTTTAAGCATTTTAATATCCAAATAAAAATTATATGAATAGGTGAGTATAGATAAATTCACTTTGCTGATTTTAAACTAAGTAAAAAGGTTTAAAGTTAAAGAATGGTGCAAGTATCCATTTGAATTAGGGACATAACGTAGTAACTAGGAGTATTCATAACAATGTATTTACTTTCATGTTGAAAGTTTAAGTGACGTTTAAAACAAGCCTCTGATGCTCATTTGTTACTTTTATAATATTTTTTATTTTCTATTAATTCAGATTATTAAAACGTTTAAGAGTAGAAGATTCTTATTCATTTATATCTAATTTATATATTAGGTTATGCGACTGTGGTTGATGTTTGAAAGATTATTGGATTAAATTGAATTGATCTGCATTAAGTGCAAGAATTTAAATGCCTAATCAGTTGTTGAATAATTTTATTGAGCATATGATGAATATTCTTCATTATTCTAATTGATTTGTTAACTTTCTATGGAATTTCTACCTATTTAAGTTAAATGTGATTTAAATTAATTTTTTTGGGGATAAGCAAACCTTAAATATAAAGATATTTGATGTGTGTAAAAAATGCACATACTTTCTAAGTATTTTACTTAGTTTCAATGTTAAATTAACTTGTTGAACTTATTTTTTGGACTTCTTTTCAAGTAATTTTAATATATTAACCTTAGGATAAGATTATTTAAGAATTGGATGCTATTTTAAATAAAAATAAAGAAAATCATAATTCTTAGAGGAATATGGTCTAACCCACGCCTATAAGCTAGTCCATTTCCTATATGTATCAAGTGTAAAAAAAGACATAACCTAGAACAAAGTCTAGGGAGAGACTACATATTTTCAAAGAAAATTTCATAAAGCAACATTACATAAGCCACAACGGTGCTGCAAATCGTGTGTAAGTCATTAAAACAAACATGAAGATTCACAATCTAGGGATATGATAATGTTAAAGATCATATCTTTCCTTAGAGAAATAAGAGGATCCATAGCCCAGGAAACATATATAAAGTACAAATAACTTACTTTTTAAAGACTTTTAGAGATTTTACACATCTTACTCATCTTTTTCTCTCTAAAAGTTAGGTTTGGTCGTCAAGAAGTTTCACAATCCTCAGGAGGCCAAATATTTTTATCAAAGAATTAAGGTTCAAATATCATCTCAATAAATTATGTTGTCCTTGATTTTATATATTTGTACCATGATTTTATTATTTTTGTTAAATGCGTTTATTGTTTTAACTATGATTTGTGGCTAAATACTTTTCTATATTCAAATAGAAAAAATAAATTTTATTTTGTATAAATTAAAATTTTTTAATTTGTGACACATGAGATATATTGTTGCAAATTGCTTTTAATTGATCTTAATGCATGATTATACTAACGACTAAATATAATCTAAATTTACTTTTGGACATCTCGAGAGAACTTGCTTGAGAGTGGACCATGACCTAGGTAATAAAGGTTGAATGGAGTGCTTAAGAGAGAGTTACATGATTTTTCTAATATTAGGGTGAAACCTTTCATAGGATTTCTTATATCTTAGTGCAGTTATAAGGGTGTTACTTTAGTAGAAATATGTGTTAACTAACTAAAATGTAGATGATTGTAGCTTGATAGAGTGCAATTTTAATGTCTAAGATATTCTGTTCGTCTAGATTAATAAATCCAATCTAGGTTAATTGAAATATGAAACTAAAAAGTGATATTAAGGGAATCATTTTTCTAAACATTGAAATATGATTGAATTATCTTTTGAAAATTCTCATTAACAAGTTTTGTTTTATTTTATATTTCATTAAACAAAATACATGAACGTATTTTTTATTAAATTAGTTGGAATAATTGGCAGTTTTAAGTTTTTAATTCCATATCGTTTCCTCTATAAATCACCTTTTACTTACCATTATATCACTTTTTAATGATAGGTGCACTTGTCTTTGTTGTGGGTAATAGATTAATAATAAAAACTTTATAAGCTGAGAAATGCACATCTTACATAGCATGACGATCTATGAAGTTTACACTGATAGAAGTAAGAAATAGTTATAGTGACGATCCTTATTTGAAAAAAGATAATTGCAAAATTTCAGAAAGGAAACTTTACTTCTATTAGTCCCCGAGTGACACACAAAGGGTATAAATTATGTATTTATAATATTTTAGAACTTAGTGAAAGATTGTCTATTATTAAATGATAATGGGAAATTCGTACAAGGTAATCTAGAAATACAACAATAATAAGAGAGAGTAAGAAAAAGTAGACAAAACTGACTTATTGTGGGTTAAATGAATAACTCTTGACCTACATTCCCTTTCTAAGTTCCAAGTGAGAATTCACCATCTTCATCATCTCAAGGATCTTAATATCTATATAGTATATCGAAGGTTCTTCTAAAAACTCAATTATGGTCTATTTATACCAAAAACCAATTGAAATCTTCATTATACACATAAATTAGTTGCTACAATGGCTAGTTTATAGGTACATTTGTTTGGCTAATCTCCTACCGCCAACAAGTTAGTTCTTATTTGAATAGCCGAAGTCCCTAACTATAAACCCAAGACATAATTTGTAACTTTTTGAAAGCCCTTTCGACTAGCTAACTTAGACCTTTGAGTTAGCTAGTGATTCATTAGTTGACATATTAACTAGTTGATGATCTAACCACTTCTACAATATCTATTTTGTTTCTTTTTTTCTTTTTTTCTTATGTTAGGCTAGTTAAATCAAACTCTTAGGAAAATTGAACCCTTTTAAAAACTAACTTTGAAAAATATTTTGAAGCATTAATTCATTTCAAGATTTTTAAAAAGTTTTAAGACCCATTTTATGAAAAATTTTAATTCAAAGCATGCTCAGTTCTTCTGAATATGAAAGGTTATCTTTAAAGTTCAAAATAAAATTTCTTTTGATTTTTAAAGGATTTATGTATTATATCCTACATATAAATGATCATGCAATGATTTAACCCTTAAGACTATTGAAACAACCAAAATAAGACTAGAAAAGATTACAATAATTTGTTTCATATAGAATGAGTTCATTCTTTTTTTTTTCTTGGTTTACTTTACTTAAATTGATTTGAAACTTTTATGGATTGTATTTGATGCTCCATTTTTCTTTGATTATTTGATCTCTTTTCGCTTCTATTGAACTTAACCTTTGATCTCTTGCGTGAATTTTTGAAAATTTAACATATTAACATTACCAAAGATAGAAGCATTAATAGTAACATATTTTGTTATCATAAAAGTCATATGTTAGAATCTCATTTGATCGAATAGTCTACCATTTGTTTATAATAAAAAATATTTGGTAATGTTAAGAAAAATAAATGACATTGAACAGACTTTCCATATATATTTGAAAGTAATATGTAATGCATGCTCCTCCTTAATTAAGGTATTATTGGTTTATAAAGATTAAGTTTCAATATCATCATTCTCTCCTCCTTTTAAAAACACTAACAAAAATATAATATATAAACTTAGAAGCATCAAAAGAAAAAATAAATAAATGACTTGCCTCTCCCTCTTTTTAAAAATTTTGTTATATGGGCAAACTGTATTTAGAAGGTACTTGTTAAAGAAATGAACAATTTCCAAAAAGCTCATGTATCAATTCAAAAATTGATCTATTTTTGCCCCTTAATTACATGCAAAAAATGCTTTCCCTCCCAAAATATGCATGTTAAGTAAATATGATCAAATATTATCAACTTGAAAATAAGTAATTACCTGCATTTATATATCACCAATAATTTTTACTTGGTTCAATAATTATTTTGTATACCAATTTTTCAATAAACTCATATGAGGACTCTTGATAATTTCCTACTAGATCAAAACCTGACCTAATTTGAACTTTTTTGTCTAGACCGAAGTCCTATTTGGCTCGAGCATTAAAACAACCTTCAAGCTAAGCCAAGACCTTATAAGTCACTTCAACCCATTGCCAACCTTACTTTACTTGGTAAGTTATTTTTTGTTCTTATCATGTTGTTGTTTTCATTTTTCTTCTCGACCTGACCTGTCATAGTCTCTTCGCTCGTTTGGTTATTTTTTAACTCCTAAATTTCTTTTCTTTTACAAATAAGTACTTATTTATTTTTTGTTTATAATTCTTCATCATTATCCTTGGCATAAATTGACTTTCAAATTTTTCTAGTACAAAATTTTAAGAAAAATGATCTTGGAAAGACCAACAATGTCCATTACACAATTAAAATCAAAGCAAAACCAAATAACAGAAATTTTTATGACAAAATGAAAATAAAAAATATCCCAAACTTAAAACAAATGGAATTAATTTAAACAAAAATTAAAGAGCTACTGACTTTATTATATTTATTTAAAATTAGGAAATAAAGGTTTAAAATTTAAAGGGATAATATGATATTCATATATAGTGAAAATGCTTTTAAAGAAAAATTACGCTAAAATAAGCCTAAAACTACTAAAAAACATGTTTTTTCTTAACTTTTGTAAAAAGAAAAAATTAAAATTAAAATAAAGCAAAAATGTATGAGATAAATCTAAGTGTTTAAAATTTAGAGAGCATTGAAAAGTGAAAACCGAAAACTGAAATTTGGTATTTTGAAAATTTTTAATGGTTTTAAATTTTGTAAATTTTAAGGTAGGATATAATTTCTCAAACTATGATTAAAATGCAAAAAAAAAATTTAGGGCAACAAAAATATGATTGAAAAAATTTTAATATTTACAATTATAAAAATAATGAAACGATATCAATGGAACCAGCGATATTTAAGTTTAATAATATTTTATTGAACATCTCATCAATTATATTATGCCCTTGTAGAAATAATACATAAAAGAAAAAGTTAAGACCTTTATTAAATTTCTGGAGAACAAAATTTTAATTTAAAAGGGCCTAAAATAATATTAGGAATAATTTTATAATCCCTGAAATTGTTTTGTTTGTCCCTTGGGTTAGGTTGATATTCACTTCACACGCAAAAGTGTTGATCTCTTTGGAAACAATGGAGGATTACTAATGCTGCGAATAAAGCAAAAGTTAGGACTGTGTCTTTCCGATTCCGATTGATGTTAAAACCTAAAGTAAAATAGTATGTAATCCGATTCATTAGTTTCTAAAAAGAGGAATATTTATAATATAGTTACGACTAACCATAATAAGAGACTTGTAATTATTCTAATACCCGTTCCTGGCAAATCAAGACCAAAGGATCAATCATGGAGACGAGAGCCCAGTTCCAACCTTACATAAAATGCCAAATCGGTAATGGTGAGAATACTTTGTCCAGGTGTGACAATTGATCACATTTGAGCCCTCTTTGCGAAAGGGAGAAATTAAACCGTCTGATTCTGAGGATCTCCAACAGTGCAAAAGTGAAGGTGATCATCTCAGGCAAAGGCTCGGATACTATAACGAACAACCTTGCTTCCTGTCACCCAAATCCTCAGGAAGAGGATGGAACAATTTGGTTAGGGGATCCTTCACAAAAAATCTCCAACCTTTCTAAAGATTTGTGTTGCTTCATGCGGTCAGCTATGTTGAAGTTTGTGGAAGAGTTTGCAAGTTCAGTGAGAGCGAAGAGGAGAAGCAAAATGAAGAGCAAAATTTCAGCATTTAAAAGGAAGCTAGAGATGACGGTTTTGAGAGCAATTCAGAGATGCTTGGATTCAAAAACAAGAGTCTGAATGATTGAAAGCCAGAATAAGAATGATGAGCAAAGCAAGACAAGCAAGAAGGATGAAGCTACATGCATAGAATGCCAAGAAAATGAAAAATCCGAAGAAGTGTAGCAAGAGCAGCAGAAACCTGGAGCAGAGTAATTGAAGTCTGAAAATTTTCTAAAGCAAAAACCTGAAGCAATTATGAAGTCTTACAAATTAGTAAAATTAAGGAATTTAAAGTCAAAGCAACAATTGGCATTGAAGAAATGAAGTCGAGCATCATCCTTTTTGGTTCCATAGTTTTCAAGCATCTTTTTTTAAAAAACTTTTACAGCTTTATATTAGTAGAGAATCACAATGTCAGTTTCTGTTGGTATATGAAGCAACAACTTTACTTTTGTTCTAGCTGAACCAATCAGAGGATAAAACTTGTCAAGATCTTACTCATTAGCTGTTTTTTCCATTTTGTTTTTGACCAATGATGTAAAACAAGCAAAGATGGTGTGAAGAGCTAATTTGAAAGCTCATAAAATCACATTCGAAGCAATGAAGCAGTAGTAGCACATTTTTGTGAAAAATATCATCTTTTTCTCTTCATCAGATTTTACAATTTTTCCCTGCTTTTACTGTTGATTTAGTATTGTTATGAATGTGTGTATGATGAGTGGCATAAAAAAAAAACTTCTAAAAGTGGAAATGAAGCAGATTTGAAAGTGCAAAATTTCCATTTTTCCTAAAGTTTTCATAGTTCCTGTTTTTTCTAAAACACTGATACTGAATTCTTACAATTCTGGAGAGATACATACATTGTTACTGTTGATTGACTATTATAGAGAATACATCAAGCTTATATAATGCTAATGCTGTTCTTCAACAAAATTTTCATTCTTTGAAAGCAAATCATTTTAGCACAGAAGTTGCAGCTGAAGAGTGCAGACCCGAGGCAACTTCAAGCTTGAGATGTTGTAGTTTTGTTTCTATTAGAACTCTTGTGGTTCAAGTCATTTTACTGACGTGTTTGCTGCTGGAGATTCTGATCCATCTTCAAGTTACAGTCTTAAGTATTTGGAAGGACCCATTGAAGTTAGCTCATCCTGCTGAAGTTCTGAAGTTCAGCTCACCACTAGAGATTCTGTCGTTGAGATTGAAGCTGACCTGAAGTTCAGGACATATTGAAGTTTTTATCTTCAGCTCTACCATCCACAGTGGTATCAAAGCTACACGATTCACTAATCTGGTTTGAACCGAAACCATGTCAGGTACAACTTTCCCATGATGAATATGCAAAGTATGCAAGCTAATATATCTATTCTAACTAGAGAAAACTACAAAGCTTGGGCTCTTAGAGTTGAGGATTGTCTTAGGATCTGTGAGTGCTAGGATGTGGTGAGTGAAGGAGTGATTGAAGTTAAGGGTACTGCATACTTAACAGGGCAGCAACAAACAAGAATCAGACAGGAGAGAGACAAGGACTTTAGAGCACTTGTTTTCTTGAGATCGGTAGTAAGTGAGGCTATTTTGTTGAGACATGCAAGTTGTAAAAGTGCTAAAGAGTTATGGAAAACATTGAAGCTTGAATATGTGGGCTCGACTCAGTCATTAAGGTTGAAGAAGCAAGTTGTGATGAGAAGTTTTGAGAACTTCTCGATGAAAGATGAAGAAAGTCTGGGAGCTACAAAAAACCAGATTTATGAATCTAGTCCAACAGCTGAAGGAGTTTGGAGAAAACACTAACACTGACAGATTAGTAGACAAGTTCTTGAGCAGATTACCTTTAAGATTTGAAGCAACTATTGCACCTGTAGAATGGCAATTCACCAATGATCTAGGTTCTGTGACATTGGAGCAAGTCTTTAATGTGTTGGAGATGCATGAAGAGAGGCATGGAGTTCGAAAGGAAGGAGAAGAATATGCTCTAAAAGCTGAAAGGTTCAAGGTGCCTGAAAATCCACCCATTTTCACCCAAACCTCAAATCTAACCCAAAGCCATCTTGATTCAAATGTTTTCCAACCTCAAATACCTTCACATTTACAAAATTATCCTCCAAACATTCAAAATCCTTATCAGTCCTCATGTCCACAAAACCATAATTATCACTAAAACCACATTCAATATCAGCTACATCCAATGTATCCTCAAACACCATTCCCTCATCAAATGCCTTACTTGAATCAT
>JAOSBN010156000.1:0-22942 GCA_027563595.1 Erythroxylum suave | reverse complement strand
AACGTGGGTTGATGGAGGGTATGACTGGGTGTGTCAGACATGCGGCGACTGAGTTTGAGTGCTTCTGGATGCCCTGTATGTGGTGTTTTCTGGTCTTGTTCTCGGGTAGGGAATGCTTTGCTCTCAGCGCGCTGCGGTCAAAACTGGAATGCTACCGAGCTTGTTGCTGACGATCTCCTGGAGAGTTTTTGGCAGTGGTGTGACAGAAGTGAGCTATGAAACTTTGGCACAGAATGATCGACCTGTATTTACTTTGCTGTCATGGGTCACCGCTGGCTGCGTGCTTGGTGAAACATTAATGTCTCTGAGATCTAAGGGTCATACAAAGAGCATCGCACTCTATCTAAACTACTGCTCTATGTGCAACAGTCGACGATTATCTCTAGAACCACACTCAAGCCACCAACACGATCACTGACGAACCGCAAATAGGCACGATGTTCATCACCACCACCTGGCCAATGTGAGGCAGGGGTTTATTCTCTCTGTGACACAAAGAAGCATGAATAGTGTCCGCAATTTCGTACGAAGCGTATGGGTATGCAGGGGGCATGGGCCCTATGCTACTGCTCTTGCTGTGATAACGCCTAGGCGTCAGACCTAACCCTCTCGAACCGGCCTCGCACGTCGAAGAGGAGCTTCTGAGTGGCCATTGAACTGTCCCACGCGTCAGACGTTGACAAAGTCTTAACGCTATTCTTCCTGTTGCCAACAGAACTTTCGCGTCAAAGCGTCTTTTCCATCAAAACTCAGACCAATCCAGCGCCTTCGCTCTACCGTAGGTGCTGTCGCATGCCTCGAATATGACGCCCGTGAATCAAAGCACAACTGTTTCAAGCCAGGATTGATGGAGATGCAAGCTCAATCAGTTTGTTTGGCTTCTTCATATGTGCCATTGGTGTTGGAGCCCTTCTCCCTGTTCATCTTGGCCATCATATCCAGGAAACCCTGCACGACCAGTTCCTCGTCTTCCTCCATCTGACGTCTCATCTGAGCGTGCTGCTCGCTGCTCTCAGGCACCGTGTCCAGACCACCAAACAACCATAATTCTTTCATAGTCCTTGTCAAAATCATGAACTCTTCCGCAGCTCGGATCAACGCAGCTGACTCGACCTCCAATTGCAAATGCTTGACCGCAGTCTCCGCCAGTACCGGGGGTGGTTTCTCATCTTGCTTCGAACTTGGAGGAGCGTTGAAGGTAGAGTGATCCTCATCTAATGCAGCCGCAAAGATATTCTCGAGCCGTCTGATGCATGAAGTAGAAAGAGCAGTAATGCGTGCTGCATGCGAGTCAGTGGATGCTTCACCAATACGTCTGGAAGTATGTGCAAATACCCTGTAAGAACTTCGCGGTGGGCACGTTCGACACAGCATCAGCCTCTCTTTTCGTGGCCATGACGGTCTCGTAGATCTGACCAGTTGCGCGCGAATCACTCTATGGGTACCGGCCAACGCCAAAAGCCAAAGAGTCAAAGAAACCTTTGCAAGTGGAAGGTCGATACTCTATCGCACTCCAACACAGAGACACTCAAGCCTTGAGTCCATTACGAGGTATGGATGTCTGGTGAGAGCAACCACTTCAACCATCAAAGTGAGCCCTGGCGCGACTGTGGGGAGCGTACGTTCAATTCAAAGTCCTATGCATGCAATGTACCTGAGAACTGTGCCTGTCGGAATGCCAAGGCAGCCCCAAAATTCGCTGATAGCACCCCAAGAACCCTCCCTTCCGCCATCACCCTGTATGTTACGTTGTAAGCTGATTGTTGGCTGTCTTCGGTAGACTGCACGTTGTCCGGAGCGGTACAAGCGATTGCGTCTCTTTTTGTTAATTCTGGCTCACAACGACATCGACGCTGGCATATTCATCTCGACCTGCTCTTAAAAGCTGTCCTTGCGTATCTTGCTCCAGCCATTCCGGACCCTCCAATCTCCATTGCACTGGAGTTCCTGGTTCGCCACAGATCTGCCGTAGGACTTCTCCAACAATGACGGTCAAAAGACGAACAGAATACCCATGCGACGATGGACACATCATCGATCCTGTCGCAAACGGTAGCCAAGCATTCATCGGCCGCAGCAACTCCTTCCTGATTTCTCCCTTGACATCCAAAAATCTCCCGGGATTCCACCTATCTGCATCAGAACCCCAGAAGAATGGATGGCGCTGGATTGCTTCGATGTCGAATCTACCTTGCCGGCGAACGCGTCGGATCGGAGGATACAACCGGAGCGACTCGTAGCAAATGGCCAACGCGCGGGCAGGGGGATTAGCGACATTACGACAACCGCGTAGAAGTTCAATGTCCTCCAATCTATCTTGCTCAGGGCTTTGCAGGAGTGCGAGCAGCGTGTAATATGTGCCGCGCCATGGAGCTTCGAAAGCAGGAATAACAAGATCTAACGGGTTGAAATCTGTTTCGCTTCCAGAGACGTTGCATAGGATGTGTTTGGCGAGCGGCGATGTGTGTTTTGCATCTTTGAACATGTCGCGCAAGACGGAAATGAGTCTGTCGGCGGCCACTTGCAGCTCTTTGGGGAGCGATTCGACGTCCGGATTCCCAGCATCAAAGTGTTTCTTAGCTACCGTCAGTCGATGAACCTCACAGCCGATGTATTCCAGCCGAGACGCTTGCACCCCATGTATATCGAAAAGGCTCTGGATAATCGCAGCCAGAGTGGCACGCCGGCTCACTTCTTTGATGTTGCAACGGAAAGCGGCACCGCCATCTTCGACTAGCAGCAGAGGCTTGATGGCGTCCGAAATCACGGCTGCCACTTTAGCCCACGACTCGCCGTTGTTGCCCGAAGCAAAAGCTCGCAAAAGGGACGTGCGATATTCTCTCTGAACATATGGAGATGCCGAGACAAAGGGATTGTTCAAACGCCATAGATTCTTAAGAGTCTTTGTTCCGTCTTTCCCGGCTCTGGTAGCCAAGGAAGATGCTTGCAGGTCGTGCAGGACTTGTTCAAGCTGTGCTGGTCCGTCTGATAGTGGTCCTGAAGATTGCTGCCGCCTTCGCCTTTGCCACGGAGTAATGTCAGCTACTATCTTGGCCTGAGATGCCCTCGGGGGATACTGCTTACCATTGCATCTGCATCGTGACTATTATGATCATTGATAGCGCAGCCACTACTATCATAGACCGGAGTGGTCCTACCCCAGCCACACAGAGGGCCTTCGACAACCAAGGAACGGTGCTCACGCCATTGGAGTCCGAAAAAGTGACAAATTCTTTGTGGTAAGCCGGGCTCATGAGAGATGAGTTGACCGTAAGAAGCAACGCCATAGTTGGGGTATGGCTCTGACTGATCTAATCTCTTAATGTGCCGTGCAGAGACAGGAACTTCGAACCTCGCTGAATTGAATTGTAAAGAGTTCATTCTGGCGCTACATATACCTTGGATGATATAGAGAGTCGCCGTCAGTCGTTGTGAGTGTTTGCGTATGACGGTCATCTCGAGCAAGACGAGAGGTGTTATTACTGTAAGCGCACCGCATTGGTCTGTTGCGTGGCCGGCGATTGATCTCCAAGGCGTACGATCACCTTGACAACAGAGGACCTTTTGAAAGCTAGGTGCAATTCTCTCTCAGATATGGAAATGCACGATTTGATCCCGAAATCATGCAGACGGCAAATTTAGGGACTATAATGCAGGCTTATGATTACGTACAGTAGCTCTCTGACTGACATTGCAGCTTTTACACCCAGCGCGTGCTGATTCGAATGCCACTGAGCAAAATCGGTGGCATCCTGTCATGTGGTCCTACGAATTGCAAGCTCGTGCTGACGTTGAACAGGTTTTGTGACAGTACGGGACCCTTTCGTCAGCACCTGGTAGTCAAGGCAACATTATGGAGCGTTGTGAAGGTACATGCGGACAAAACAATCACGGTACACAGTCCTGCTAAAGAGGCCACTTTCTTGAGAGCTATGTGTCGATCAGTGACATCTCCTCCGTTGGAAGTGTTTTGATTACATTGGTCCAGATTTCATCCTCTTCTCCAACGGTATAGGACATCAAGACGGACTCCATGCCCTGCTCCTGACCACCGGCCATCGACTGCAATTGTGAAATGACCATCTCCAATCCCACAGCCTTGCCCACGCCTTGTTTCGTGCCGTTGTCCAGCGCCGCATGGACGACGTGCAGATGCAAATGGAAATAACTCGGTAGGTAGTGCATGTATATCTTGATTTCGTCCGTGGCGACATCATTGTATCTCTCCACAACAACCCGCAAGATCTTGGCCCGCATCTGCAGGAGCCAGGGGATGTGCTTCTTCTTGAGATCACGCACCGTCCAGAGATCGTGCCGAACGACAATCACCAATAGATGAAGGCTTTGGCTGCTGCTCTGATCCCAGTTCAGATCAGGGACGATCACGAACTGCTCGTCACGCGGAGTCGTCTCCGCCGGACTACGGTAGATGACCGAAGATGCTTCTGCTTCTCCTGCACAAATGTTGTGCATGAACCGCAGACGAGCCGGGGTGCGCTCCCGCTCGATGAAAGGCTTGACGTGTTTCTGATACATCTCCGGCGTCTCGTAAACAACGTGGAGCTTCTGCTCGCTGTACTTGCGCACGTGCTTCTCAGTGGCGGGATGGAATAGAGTGATTTTCAGGTTTGGCAAAGTCTTGCAAGGCGTTCTTGTCTCCGTGGCCAAGTACCAATGGTAGACATCATTCTGCCCGAGACAATGTAGCCCGGATATCGACGCTATGGTGGAGACCAGCTCATTGTCTGACACTGCGAAGGCCCCCTTTTCAATTATCAGAACGGCGACCTCCCCACGAATATGTCCTAGAAGCGCGATTCTTCGACCACCTTGATCTTCGAACGAGAAAAGAGTCAGTCACACGGGTTCGGGCCGCTCACCGAAAACAGGAGAGTTGCTATACCTCTTTTCAACAATTTTTGATATTCGAAATCCTTGATTGGATTTTCTTCGGGATAGTCAATCCCCGTAAGCGTCATGACGGACATCTTGCAATGGGGAAGACTGCCGGCAACCTCTCCATGTTGCCTGTCATTATGAGTACAATTTTCACGCTTTGATGGTCTCGGTGTGAAAGACGACCGAGTAGGGATCGCCAAAAATCATGCAGCAGTAATATGGAGGTTGGCAGCGCTAAAACGGCTTGGATATGCGATATTACATCTTAGTAAGACCACTCTACCGCATATGTAACATCAACAGTGGAGCAAGAGCAGTCAGGCCCATGCGGCCTTCAAACATTCAACTCTGTCTAATCAGGAAGGCGGACAGGCGACCAGCACTGGTTCGCCATCTCTTGGCTACATGACGCGACTGACCGGGCCTCTATGTCAGCTACGGTCGTACAAGGATTCGAACAAGCACGCAGCCTGATGACAGCTCAGCATTAGTTCATGAAAATCCAAGCAGCATCGTTAACCGAAAATGGTATGGTCCATGAACAATTCACTGCCAACCCCGAGAGTCTACCATAACAAGCGCCTCAGACACCCTGGAAACGCCAAACCATCCCGAAGGCGACCTGCAAGCATGGCTCGTGGTCCTGGGCTTGTGGTGCGCGCTCATCCTCATCTTTGGCGTACTAGTGGATTCAATGTCCGCATTCCTAGCCTACATTAGCACACACACCAACCCCAAGCTGACTTGACAGAACGGATCGCGTGGACCATCGGCATCAACTTGCTGCTATGGTGTTTTTGTTCCTTTTTGGCGGCATCTGTGATGGTCCCCTGTTCAATCTCAGGGTCCGAAATTGCTCAGCACCGTGAGCAGTCTGTTGATGGTTGTGTCGATGGCGTGCTTGAGTGTCAATGAGGTACGGGCATTACCAATCTTCTGATCTTGGGATGTTTAATCGACGGCATTGGCTTGGATGGGTTACTCGAGTGCTGGGTTCCTTGTTCTTTGGCCTTTGCATACTCGCCAATTTCTCCATCGAATGCACCCGTTGCCTCAATTCGACGCCGTCACGTCCACGTTCTGGCCAGACGTCAAAGTTCTCGAGCAACCGAAGTTCACCGCGTGCGCCATGGACATGTCCTCGGTGGAATGAGACATCTCTGCTGTCCTGGGCTGCATTGACCTTTCTCATGGAAACATTGGCAGAGCACAAGGAATTATAGCCCACACAATCGTGGTCTTGCTCGATACAGAACCATTTTTTGGCCTATTGATACCCTGCCTTCTTGCGAATAGCTATGGGTGTTTCAAGATCATCATTCTAACCATGTCACTCTGTAGCATCACTGTTCTCACTCTTTGGCTGTCGGCAGACTTGCCCCAATCCCGAGCTCTGCTCGTCGTCTTCGCAACCACTCTCGACTTTGCAAGCCGAATCAATTTGAGTTCTATACCGGTTTGTCTGTCGCAGCTGTGCTCCCTGGATTTGCATGGAACACATCTATCGTCTTTATACTTCTCCACAATCTTTGGGTCCGTTTGTCCGCCGTCACCTTCTCCTAAAAGCCAGAAGACCTAACTCTTGGGTCAATCCTAAATGGCGCTGGCAGGCAGATCAACCGGCGGAGCAATCCCAGAAGCCTTGGAAGATGGAGAAAGTTTCTCATCGTATTTGCTGGCATAGCTTACGCCGGTGCGTGCGCGTGCTATGTATTGACTCGCGTTTCTCTTGCTGTTCCTCGTCTTCTGAAATAGTTATCAGACGGACGCTTTGAGTTGCGAGACAAGCGGTACAGTGATAGATCTAACAGACACGTGTATAGTCTGTTTGGATGTATTTCCTTTGTTTGTTGTGATTTCTCATGGGCCTCTTTCAGTCCAGAGCATGTTTCGCGGCTTGCACTCGACGTCCGCACCCGCCTTCAGAAGAACCTCGACCGCTGAGGCCATGCCCTTGCTGACAGCAATATGTAGGGGTGTCCGGCCATCGAGATCGTATGCGTTGAGTACGTTCTGCTCGCAGCGGCAGTCTTTTAACAAAAGGCTCAGCATGCGACTGCGGTCGTTCAGGACGGCCCAGTGAAGCGCGGATCGATGTTGATGATCAGTGAGAGGGACGCAGGCACCGTAGGATAAGAGCAATTTTGCAATCACATGCTGGCCTTCAATGGTAGCATGAATGAGAGGTGTGAGGCCCTGTGCATCTTTGGCGTTACAATCCGCACCGTGCTGAAGAAGGAGCAGAACAATGCTCTCAGACCCATTCCGCACGGCCATGTGCAAGGGAGGATGGCCTGGGGCAGCACCGATGTTGAGGTCAGCAGCACTGAGGGTAGCGAAGTCGTGAAGTGCATCGGTATGCGAGGAGGCAGGATACGACTGCAAGTCTTGGTCCATCAACGACGCTCTAGAGCGTGGACTGGGTGTCATCGACACAGGATTGGGCGACGATGACGATGAAGACGAGTAGCGACTGGCCAAAGCGTGGTCGAAGACCAAAGAATGCAGACTTTGCTCGCTGGAGTAAGTGACATCTGCATTACTGATACTGGCCGATATTGCAGCAAGGTCGAGCTCCGGGGTCAGGGGCAGCAATTCCACAGTCTTTGAATTTTGGCGTTCTGTTGTAAATCGTCAGTCGCTGTTTCGGTGGTCGCCGACAGGGACGACGACGACGACGACGACGACGACGACGACTAGACTGACCTCGAAATCTTCGTTGCGCCTGTCGATTCTGTTCACGACGACGTTCCAGCCTGGCGTCTGTGACTCTGCCATCTCCCTGCCCCGCCATGCTCTCGTTGCTTGACTTGTCGTGGCTTTCTTAGAGTTCTGAGAGTCGCCAATGGCACGCTGTGCAGCGAAGACGGGGTGGCGTATTAATAGCCGAGCTGTGCATGACTGCCATTACCGTTGACGAAGCTGTTAATATATTGTTGGCACGCCCTGCAGCGAAGCTGGGAACGCGGCGTGGACACTCTTTCGCCGCTTCAACCTCACACCGGTCTGTTCATCTAAAAGAAGGTTTATTGGTAGTTGGCAAACCAGGGACCCTGCATATCTCATGCTCGAGATCCGTAGGCGGCTGCGCTATCCTCTCTCTCTTGCCGGACGGTGACATTCAGGTCCCTGACCAAGCATCCCGCCCCTTCAGCCTTGGCGCGTCCTGCTTCTCCCTGCTACGAACAATCACAGCTTCAACTACTGTCAATTATAGACATTGCCAGAGCAAAGGCTACCGCTACTCCACGGCGAAATGACTACTGTCCCCCACTCCGGTGATCATCTACGTACACTAACGAAGACAAGCTTGCGCGCGCAGGTTGAGATGGGTCTATGACTGTCACGCCCAACACTCCAGGGTCGAAGATGCGCGTTGTTTCAAGTTTGTCAAGGACCTGGACATCTTGACTGGAGCATCGACTGGAGCTCCACTTCAGTCGAAGCTACTGTTGAGATGTTACCATCCGGCAGGAGAGAGCATTAGCCGGCCTCAGGCGGCTGCAGCTACGATGCCAGAGAACAGCGCGCTGGTCTATTGCCTAGTCAGGTATAGTCCTTTGCTCTACCACCTTAGCCGTGCGGTTGGCGGTAGGCCTCGCAACCACAGGCCAGTCCCAGTCGATGAAGACTGTCACACAAGACGAGAAGCCCGCACACAACACCAAAGGCAAAGGGTCACAAGATTTAGCAACCCCGGATTTTGAAACTGCCGTTGACAGGTGGACCCTGTGGAGCTGCGTTGCGACTGGCGATCCTTCCGCTTCCGCTGCGAAGTTGATCCTACTGTACATAAGTCTTACTCGGCCAAACATCAGCGAGCGTGTAATGTAAGCAGCCTGTACAGACGCGCTGCAGCAGTTCACCGCGACATGGTAGTCAGGCCATGTTTACCATGAGTCACGCGACATGGCTCCTGACTCGAAACCTCATCTGGTCTCTAAGATGCAGTGCACAAAGGAGAATTGCAGAAGAGGTTGTCCACTCCCTCTCCTCTCCTCTCCTCCTTGCAGATCAGAGCCTCAAAGAAACGCATTCAGAGCCTAAGAGCGAAGACAGTATACTGTATACACAACACAACATGGCTATAAACCACTCAACAAGAATCTTGGATGCAACTGAGCGGTGCCCACCTTCTTACGATCAATGTGAGAGCTATATGGTCAACGTCCAATTCGAAGCGAGCGAGATATGGACATCGCAGGAGATGAAGGAAATCCACTTTCCAGACGGCAGTCGCGGTCAAATGATGCCGCCTTGGTTGTTTGTGGTCCTTCGAGCAGCGCGAATGCCGCAAAAAATCATGATCCGGATGCGCATGGACGAATATCGTCGATACTTCGTCCAGAACCGCACCGGCGAGTATGCACCGGGGGTCACGGAGCCTGCGGGAGGGAGAAGGAAATGGTTACAGCAACGCTTCCGGGATCAACAAATATAGCAACGCACTATCATTTATGATTTTCTGGTTACGATGAAGTTCTACATACTGCCTGGTACTGTGCAGGAACCAAAGCTCAGACCGCAATCGGCTGGCGGCGAATCAAGTCCACAATCGTCTCGTACTCTGGCTCGTTCCTGTCGGTGATGTAGCCATGTCTAATGAGGAAATCAATCAACGTGACCTGACTGTTGGTTTTGAACTGTCCCTCTCTGAGAGCCTGGATTGCTTGATCAACCGTCCACAGATAAAATTCCTCCACCTCACCGTCGAGCGGCTGAGGCACAATGTGTGAGGGCAACTCCACATCATACACGTACTGCAAAGTCCGGTCGAGAGTGCCGAGCTGGTCGGGCCCAGTCTCGTTGCGGACAAAGAAGTATGATATGGTTCCCGCGAGCTTGGAGTACTTGGTGATCCAGTCTTCTGGAAGCGAAGCCTCTTCCTTTGCTTCACGGACAAGACATTCGAATTGGTCTTCGTCTGCCAGCATACCTCCTCCGACGGTGTTGTCGAGATAGCCCGGGTGCAGTTTTCGAGTCCACGCGCGTCGGGGAACCCAGAGCTTCATTTCTCCGGTGTCAGACTGGCGCACGTACGCGGTCAATTGAATTCCCATGGTTTGAACGCCGAACAGTGCGACGCCTCCGCGAGCCACACGAACCACGCGGTCCACACCATAGACGCGGAACAGTTCTGGGTCCCATCGCTTCACCATGACATCGAATCCTTTCTCGCGGGCCAGCTCGACTTGTTCGGCAATGGCTTGGCTTTCGAAGTCTCCGTCACCGCGGGCATAGGGAAGCCAGATGGTGCGGGAATCATGACAGATTCTGAACTTGCTCGTCCACGGCATGTTCTTGACCGTGGATGGCAACACCCAGCCAACAGTCACATATTCTTCAGGGCCTTCTTCACTCCAACTCTTGCGCAGTCGGAATTGGTAGAATTGCGTCGTGACTTGCGAGAACTCTTGGTCGTTGGGATATGGCATTCTGTTCTGGTCAGCGATTGTCTCTCACTCTGTACCGGATGACCAACCCCTGACATCCTCGAATCAGTTCGGTGTACGGATGAATCATGGTGATTGGCCTGAACGTGCGCGAGTGTCTTCTCAGGAAGCTTCCAACTGTTGTGAAATTTGATCTTGGAGAGACAAGTAATGGGAGAGGAAGGCCGAAATTTCACAGTCTTTGAATGAATCTCTCGCGCCTTGGACGCGTCGGTAGTGGTAGACAGGGAAACCCCTTCCCATTGATCTGTACTACCCTGCATGATGTTGTGTGGGCTTCATGATCTGCGGCTTACTGGCATCTCGCATCAGTGGTCATTGTTTTACCTGCCATCCAAGCAAATTACCCTGATCCTGCAGCTGAACCTTATTATCAGTGCAACTGCACGATGATGGCTTCGAGCTAGTGATCAGCATGCATGCCGGCGGCCACGTGAAGGCGATCAGGTCCGTACGGTTCATCACTGCTAGCACCTCTAAGCATACAGCTTACCCCACAGATCTGCGCTTTAGCGTCGTTACAGTACACGTCGGCTTTAGCCGTAACTAAATCATCACTAACCTGAAAACCTTGTACAAAGGCATCAGGCCGGATCCTCACGACAGGTCCACCTACTCCGCTTTCTCTTCAACCAACCGGTTGATGTACAAACGTGTCCGTCGTTTGATCCGTTGGTCAGGGTCAGAGTCGACTTGGCGGATGTGTCGATAAAACTTGGCCTGATACCACAGCAGGTCCCAAGGCGCGCCAGACCGCCATCTGCCACGAGTCATTCACCGAGAATGGTCATAGTATCTGTGCCCACAACCAGGCCTGCGCTGGTGGCAATTGCACTGTCACGTCGTATTGAGGGATATTGGTGCGATGTCGGTCACACAAGCTTGACAAAGCCGGATTGGCCCTCGCCGCGTCACTCTCTCGGGCGAGGATGATGAACACACCACATCGACAGTCGGGATTTGCCAAGCTCCCGATATTCTAAATCATGCATAGTACTACCCTCTCAGGCACTGGATGGTTACATTCTGACTGGGGCTTTAGTCAAGGGTTAATAGGCAGCTAAAATGCAACCATCAAGTACCCAAGAGGATGTAAGCTCACTAAACCGATTGTTGCTGCAGGCCGGACACATTCTGTTGTACTTCAGCGTAGCGCAAGAGACTCCTACTACTGAAGGAAAATCTCGCGACCATCACGTTTGTCAGAAGTTTTCCAACAGGATATCCCATTTTGTGGTGCTTTCATCCCCTACCTCGCTTCGGAGTTTGCGACACTACCAACTCTTCCAAGGTCTTGACTTAGTCTTACGTCGACGTCGGCATCCTCATTTCAATCGTTGAATCGTAGGCGAAAATTGGCAGGGAATGAGCACAATGGCCGCCTTTACATCTCACAGCACACCCAGACCTACACCTCAAGATGCGCCGGAGCACGAACGCGTGCTCAGCAATGAGAAGGTGGAATCTTCAATCATGACCGTTCTTGACCATCACTCAAAGACGACCTCGCTAAGTGAATCTTCTTCTGAGGATGGATCTCACGACATGAAGGACTGCGAAGACATCGAGCAACAGCAAGCGGCAGTTGGTATTGCACCTACAGTGACGGAATCGAACCTAATCAGTGAGCGTTCCAAGGGCAAAATTGCCTTGATCATGTTGGCGCTATGCCTTGCTGTCTTTCTCTGCGCATTGGACGTGACGATCGTAACAACAGCTCTTCCTACCATCGCCGAACACTTTCAATCAAGCTCGGGCTATACATGGATTGGCTCAGCTTTTCTCCTGGCCAACGCAGCTTCTATTCCGTCCTGGGGCAAAATTTCAGACGTATTCGGCAGGAAGCCTATGCTGCTTCTAGCAAACATCATATTCATGATCGGCTCTCTTATTGCAGCACTGTCGACCAGCATCGGAATGCTCGTGGCTGCTCGTGCTATTCAAGGTCTCGGTACGGGTGGCCTATCCATACTCACGAAAATCGTCATAAGCGACATCTTCCCTATGCGCATTCGTAGCGCCTTCTACGGAGTTATTGCTGGTGTCTGGGCGGTGGCCTCCGCGGCTGGTCCGCTCATAGGCGGAGCCTTGACTCAGACTGTTTCATGGAGATGGTGAGTAGCGAGATCCTTGTCGCGAGCGGACGGAAACGTCTCAACATGTTCGCGATTCATTTTACGTTCGTACGCTAATTCACATTCAAGGTGTTTCTACATTAACTTGCCTCTGGACGGACTTGCCTTCTTCATCATCTTCTTTTGGCTAGATGTCAAGACACCCCGAACCCCCCTTCTTCAGGGACTTCGTGCGATTGATTGGATGGGATCTTTGCTTGTGGTCGGCGGAACGCTGCTCTTTCTCCTCGGCCTGGAGTTGGGTGGCCAATCGGAGCCCTGGGCATCCGCTCGAGTCATCTGCCTTCTCGTCTTTGGCATCGTCTGCTGGGCGTTTTTCGTTCTTTGGGAACTGCGTTACGCACAATATCCTGTCATGCCCATGTCCGTCTTTCGGAACATTTCAAGCGCGGCAACGCTATTCTGCGGATTCATCCAAGCTATCGTCTGTCTATCCGCAACCTACTACCTACCGCTCTACTTTCAGTCCGTACGTGGAGCGAGTCCTGTACAATCAGGGGTCTACGTTTTACCAACCGCCGTAGCTGTCTCAATCAGCAGCATAGTCACAGGTTTCATCGTAACCAAAACCGGCATGTTTCGCTCACCCGTTTGGTTTGGGTTTTTCATGATGACTCTCGGATCCGGCTTGTTCATCGATCTCAACGCAACAAGCAGCCTCGCGAAGCTCATTCTATATCAAGCGGTTGCCGGTCTAGGAGTAGGGCCTCTCTATCAGGCCCCCATTATCGCACTTCAAGCGCACGTTAAGCAGCACGACATCAGTACTGCTACATCGACTTTCGGTTTTCTGCGTCAGTTGGCCCTGGCCATTGCTGTTGTTATCGGTCAAGTGGTGTACCAAAATCAAATGAGCGACAGCTACGTCGATTTTACGGCGGCAGGCATTCCAGCACCACTGGCGAACGACCTTGCGTCCAGCAGTACCAGTGTCGAAGCTGCGGTTATAAACAGTCTGACCACTGAGCAACGCGATCTTTTCCGCAATAATCTGGCAGCTTCCATGCGGCCTATGTGGATTATGTACACATGTCTATCGGTCGCTGGCTTGTTGGCTTCGCTCCTGATTCGACCCAAAGTGTTGTCTTCGGAACACACAGAGACGAAGACTGGTCTAGATGCAGAACGCGCCAACGCTGAGGCGCGACGACGCGATTTGAAAAGAAGCGAATCAGATGAGCAAGCTTTGAATTCGGTGGTACGGGAGAAGAAGTAGATCAGTCTCCACGTATGAAGAAATCGAAGGCTCTCGTAGAATTCTTGCGAGTAATTGGTACGGTCTTTTCCGGTCATGTTTGAGCTTGGCGCGCCAGTTGGCAGTCACTGGCACTACGCCTGTATAAATTGCCATAAAGCTCTTGAGAATCATCTACGCAACGCACGTGTGTCAAAAAAAAACTGAGCTTCAAGTAGAAGGGGATCAAATTCGAACGTTCTGATAGCCTTCCGGCTTGTCACTGTCCCGTCGCAGTAATAGAACTACCCTTAGGGTTAGGGTTAAAATCCGAAGCATAGTCAGCAGCTTGCCTGAGAACACGCCAAGGAAACTGTTGTGACAAGGTCGCATCTTACATCGCTGGGCTCCATTAGCTGACCTGAAGCACACGCAGCGTTATGACTAGCGTGTCATGTCCTTCATATCTGCTTACATGATTACATTGGCTATGGCTCCCTGTAAGACTCTCATATCCAGCCGGAGGTTAGTAGTTCCGTGAAAGGGACTTGCTATGCCCTCCAGGGGTCTTACTGCGTTCAATCTTGATGATTGGCGCTGCTTCAGTCGCGAGATCAGTATTCATAAGCCTGCAGCGGCGATCAAGTGACTACGATATCAGGATGCATAGTCGGTGGGACAGAGACAAGTATAGCATCATGAGACTGCAGACATTCAAGCATACTATATGCCGTAAGAAAGACTGTACGAGACTGAAGCTTCCCATCTGCTCACGGACCAAGGCGAAGACATTGTCATCCTACATGCTGGCTTATTCTCGCTCACGCCGTATCCACCTCACAATCGCGAAGTCGAGCACGTTCGTCTCGCAGCGTTGGTGGCCGTTCTAACCTTTCGAGCGCGCCGTGAGGAAGATGCCAGCCTATCTAGGGCACACGGCTGGCTGTGAGGACTATAAGAATGGACGAAAACCCGAGCGTTCTAACATGATCTTCCAACAATTTAAGAGCGCTCTCTTCTTTCTGCAGTGGACATTTGAGGAACCAGATACTTCCTATCAAGCACAATGGATACGTTGACCAATTTGACTGTTGGCCTCGAACCCAACCTCCAATCTAGCTCCATTCACCTGGCCTTTTCAATCCTTGAAGACAAGAACAGCGACCTTGTGCTCAACATTCTCTTGAAATGGGCGGTGTATTTTGGAACGCCTCTGTTGACTGGGCTCCTCTGGGGGGCATGGAATTATGGTCTCCGCGTTATCCTTCTCCGTCGTTGGTACGAGAAACAGGGTATCAGTTTTGTGAAGAACTGTTACGCCATCGTCGGGGCCGAAATGCGCGTGACGGAACTGCAACAGAAGAACAAGAGCCACGATTGGCTGCACACCGATCGTACAGGAGACATCTACGGTACGCTACGAGGCCTCACCCTACAGCTCTACACCACCAACTCCAAGCTGTGCAACGAGCTCATTGCGAAGACGGGAAAAGAAGTCGATCGAAACACCCCTGCTCTCCATTCAGTCGGTCGTCTGAGTCCCGCCGCATTGCCATTCCAATCTTTGCACAAGCTTCGATTCAAGGACCGGAAGGCCAATCTGACCAAGGGTGTCAAGGACAACAAGCGTCTGTACGACATTGTGGAACGACAATCGTATGCTGCTATTGAGAAATTCAAAAACAAGGACGGCTCTCACATCAAGATTGACATCCAAGGACTCATGGATCACTGGACGCGCGAAGTCAGCGGAGAATTCGTGTGGGGAAAGACGAGCATCGACCGGATGCTGCACGTCGAGGAAATCGACGGAGTGGTCCGAACCGTCCCCTTCATGACCGTCCTGAGCAAGACCTTCACCGAAGTCCGATTTTATTCCAGCCGCTTCTGGAATCGTGTCTGCTCACCCCTCGCTCGATTACCCCTGACCCGAGAAGCTCGTCGGCTGAACCGCAACATCGCCATCCTGCGGGCCGAATGCATCGAGATGATGAAGAACCCGGAAGAAGGCAGCGTGGCCGACCTGGTCAAGGCGCTGAACGCAGACTCGTCCATCAACGAGGAACTCACCCTCGACGACCTCATCACCGCCACCTTCGCAGGCCTAGACGCCGTCAAATCCACCATCATGGGAGCGCTCTACTGGCTCCTGAACCCCAAGAACGCCCAGTGGCGCGAGAAGATCCTCGACGAACTCGACAACATCGCCAGCCAGCCCGGCAAGCCCAGCCCCGACGCGCAGCTGACCAACGCACCCGTCCTCAACGCCTTCATCAACGAGTGCCTGCGCTACGAGCCGCCGGGCTCCCTCATCAACAACGCCGCCGTCGCCGACTTCGACCTGACCTACCAGGGCAAGACCTACCAGATCAAATCCGGCACGCGCATCGTCTCCAGCATCCACGCCCTGCACCAGCACGAGGAGAGCTGGCGCGAGCTCACCGCCGGCTCCCGCATGGCCCCCCTGACCGACTTCGACCCCTCGCGCTTCCTCGAGCACGGCGACAAGATGACCAGCTCCGCCTGCTTCATGCCCTTCGGCAAGGGCCCGCGCCGCTGCCCCGGCTCCGGATCGGGCCAGTTGATGGTCAAGGGCTTCCTCAAGGCCTTCCTGCAGAGCAGCTCGAATTTGAGGATGGTGCTCCCTGAGGGCCAGACCGAGGACGCCACCCACTTTCACGTCTTCAGCAAGGCTACTTACGACATCATCTGTGACGAGAAGGAGGAATAGTCTTAGGGACAGATATGTAGATGGGAGTTTCCGGAACGTGGTGCGCTTTGGGATGCTTGGTTCTGCGGTTCAAGTAGCATACGTCCGTCCTCAATCCATTTACGATCAACGACTCGACCAGCTTGTTCAAGTGAGCTCTGCAGATGTAGTGGTGACAGTCTCATCGACACGGAATCTGCATTTCAGCTGGAATCTGGGTTCGGGCTTGGCCTGGCTGGACCCTTCAGCTTAGCTGCGGACCCCAAGTGCTGCTCCAGTTACGAATGAGGCACCACTCAGGCTGTGGCGTGGGTGGTTGGGTGCTAGGACTTCAAGAAGCACAGATTCCGTGACAGACTCGGTTGTTAAGCCTCCTGCTTTTGGACACTTGAGTAGAGTGGTCTGCCTGTGCTCGCCTCTGTTTGATTATGGCTTCCTCACTGTCTTGTTACTTCTCTACCGGCCGCACCCTGGAGACATCTAGTTGGGCATACATCGTCGCAGTGGAAACAACACATACTTGTCAGTCTGGAGAGTCATAGTGAAATATATGTACAGCGAGATCTGCGTCTCTGTACTATTGAGTGATAGAAGAAGAACCTTGTGAATATTCGAATAGCTTTACATTATGGCTAGTTCTAGAAGTATGATATATATCTTGACCCTGTCTCTTCGGTAGGCTTAGAACGATGATGTTTTCGTCTCTTCCTCTCAGACTGGTCTGCCACGTTAATCTTGTGAACGTGAAACTGAGTAAGGCCTGATGTGAGCATGCTCTCAATGAACCTGCTCAGCGTGACTGGTGCTTGGAGCAGCGTAGCGATCAGGACCGGGAACGGTTCGAGACAAGCTGAAGCGTACTTGATTCAAATCGGCTCGGAAAAAGAGACGACGAATCAGCGATACCGGTGTTGCATTGATAGATGTTGCACTTCCATTTACTGTCCAACTGAAAGACGAAAATTTGTCTGTTTCGAGACGTGGTCTGTACCTTGTCCTGCTCCGGCTTCTGGTATTGAGGACGAATGACTCGTGGAAAGCCAAGTCCGATTTGTTCAAAATTTATTTGACGAGCCAGAGTTTTTCATACAGTGTATGAGTCAGGTACTTTGGTAACTACATCGCAATGGTGGATGTGCCGCAAAGGTTGTATCCGTAGCTGATTGGCATGCTTCGGACTTCATTGGATCTTGTCATCAGACGACCGCGATATTCAAACGACATAGCGAGTATCTTCCCTGCTCGAACCCTCTTCGAGAAACCTCCTCTTAGTGTTGGTTGTACCGTCAAGTTGTGCCCATCGGAATAAATTGCACAGTCCATCTCGTGATGTCGAATGCAGTGTTCTTTATGCATCTCCAATGCAGCAGGATCAATATCAAGTGATAATCTGACATCCGTGCGCTGCAAACGCTCCCAAACGAGAATGATTCTAATCATCACCTCCAGCAAAAACAGTCTTTGAGAGAGTAATACTTCACATCGCCATATGACGAGTACTTTGCCGATACGTCGACAGTCCATACGTGAGACTTGCGTTGAACGTCCTTCTTGGTAAGGCTGAGGTCAGGTTGATTTCGCATAGAAACCGATAACTGGAAGGTGGGTGCATTATATGAGAGTTCAATGTCGGTGTTGGTATCATCTGAAGGTGAATCTTTTCGTGAGTCGAAGGAGTGGCTGGGAAGCCTCTTGAGTTCATCCCCTGAAGTCGAAAGCCAGTCATCGCTGAAGACTGGATGATTGAAACGCTCTAATGATCCCGATGCCGTCTTGAGCGCTCTCGCAAAGTTCTTCACGATTGGATCGTGTCCCAGGGGTGGAAATGTCAAGAAACAGGCAGGCTTACAGTCGTCGTTGAAGCCCAGCTTTATCCAGCCGTACCCGCCTGGGTCAAGCCCGTCTCGTAGAGTCAGCATCACAATCCCTGCAGTGCCGACAATTCGGTCGGATAACACCACACGATCTCCATCCGTTGGACCTCTGGACAGTATTACATGGTTGACGATTGGGGAGTCGTATATGTCCAAATTTCTCAGCCAAAATCCGGGGAATATGACAGGTGGCGTCTCCTTTGGCTTCAGAGGAATTCTAAATTGCATGATCTTCTCGTCTCTAGGTTCCATCATGATGAAACTCTCGTTGGCAGCTGTACCGACTCGAGCGTATAGCTCTTCCGTAATCTCATGATTTGCTAATCTGGACAGCAAGATAGCATACTTGCCCTTCGATTTGGCATTTGTAACATTCAAGAAGGCCAGGTACGTGCCTAGTCTATGGTGCCTTGCAGGAACTGAGATCGATAGACCGTATTGATCGACACGAAACCCTCTCGAACCGCCTGTACTGACGAGATCACTACACCCCGCAAAGCAGGCTGGAGTAGGGGCGAGCAATCCACAAGACACATTCTTCGGATCTCGAAACGAGTTCTCAAGGACGTCCAGACGCCATGCGAATATCGACTCGTCGGTAGATTTTGCTATGATTTGCTCTTGCAACCGAATGAAAGCTCGCTCTCGCTCGCCGTATATCATGGGCATGTTGACGTCGAAGAGTCCCATCAAACAGTAGGCTCGGTCTTCCAGCCGTGTAGTTGTACGCTTAGCAGCCCACGACATACGTTGCGCGATAGAACAGTGCTGTGGTGGTTTGGTATTACTCAGAACGTCGACAGGAATACCAGTCCGGTTGATCAGAATGTTGCTTAGACTGTTCTTGTCACCCAGATATGCCCATGTTCGACTGTAGAATTGAACAACTCGTGGTGCAATCAACTCCTGCAGTGTCCAGCCTCTGTCAAACCAAACACTCTTAGTCAGCTCGGAAGGGGAATGTACATCTTCAAGATACGTGATACAGATCCTGGCATTCGAGTACCAATAATACATGGAGTTGATGGCCTCGCCTATTTCTGCAGAGTCTGTCTTGTTAATACAACAGGAATCGATCCAGATGAGATCAAAGCCAAGATGTCGCGCCAGCGCACAGCTACCCATGAACTTCGCATAGCCTGATTTTGTGACCATGGCGGGATTGACGTTCGCTACATCAGTATAGAGAATCTCGTCGTCTCCCCATCGATGAGACAGGATGGAGTAGCCATTTTCGAGGTGTTCTAGTTCGGAATCGACCACTTCTTCAAAACACAATGACGACGTATTGATGAAACGCATGCTGAACGAACGCCACTCCGATCTTCCAAGCTTCAGACGTTTAACCGTGTGTTCTTCACCTGAGGTGTCAACGGGTCGCTTCTGCAGCTTCGAAGCGATCCGCAGATGGTTGAATCATCGCGGTTTTGGAAAGAAGAATGCATAGATGAAAGCTCAGCTTGAGTCAACCAACGAACGCTTCGAGGTTCATGTAGGGATCAACCCTGTCACAGCAGCAAGGCGTATTGTGACTTGCATGTGTGGACGTGGTCGAGACCCTCCCGGACATTAGGCACATTCCTCTTCTCGCGTCTAAATAGGGCTGGGGAACGTCTGCAGGCGCCATTTCTACACCAATCGCAGCCCACAACGACACGTTTATTGGGGGGGAGTTCTTGTGGCAGTGCAAATGTGGACCGTATGGTCGTGCTGTCTCCTGCACCCTAACGAACAGCCAGGTACAATCGAAATGATTCCGCTCCAAACTCGCCCTGGATTGGCACATTAGGCAGAACTCATACGACATGACAGGTGTCCAATATATGAAGGCTAGTTGGCAGTAGAATTGTCCGGAGCGGCACGAGCACAGAGAATCGTTGGCCCAAAATCTGGCTTTATCAGAGAGCCGTCATAAGGTTAGTGGTCATGTTTTGGTGCAGGTGGGCTTAGGCGCCACAAGAGGGTGTGCCGGGGTTGAATCATGGTGAGCTTGGGCTGCATCTTGGGGCGCACGTCTTATCTTTCAACTGTGAAGGGCGCCCTGGGTGCTTAATCATCTAATCCGCAAACCATCGGCACCACCTAAATATATCATCCACAAGCAAAGTACGTCCAAGGGTTCGGTGATGACGACGCCTAGCGACGCTGTATCTTGGCTATCAAACGACTCACATAGGCAGTACAGATTGTCTAGAGGAAGAAGGAGATTTGATTCTAGACGACAAGATCGCTAGTTGTTTGGATTATGCGAATTCATGGCAAGGAGAAATTACAGCACCATCAGTATATGTTCTGTCCTTCGGAAAAAGCGTTACCCTTCTATCGCAAGGCATTCATAGCTACTCTGCTCAAACTGCTCGCCACCTTTCCTTCATTCTCGAGAAGGCTGGCTTGATGACGGTTGCCCGCCCTCTCTCTCAAAGCCCTTCGAAATCTGTTCGTCGTGTACCAACAATCCTCGAATCGGGAGTCTGCTGCTTCATTCTTCAAGGCATTTCAATCGAAGGCAAGACAGCTTCAATAATGCCTTCGGTCCCAGACTCATATATCCATATCTTCTCAATGACTAGACTAGCTGCCTCGAACAGCCTTCTGAAGTCGGCCTCGGTCCTTTCTCTGACCGATCCTAATGCCATCATCAACCAGTCCATACTCGTTACCCCCCACGTGGCTCCCGTATCAGGAACGATCAAGTCGTGGACCAACACCTTACTGTATCCAGGTTTCATGGCGGGCTTGAGAGCTTCCAGTATCTTGATACAGCTTTCATCATCCCAATCGTGAAGTACCGAGTGTAGAAAGTAAGCTCGGGCGTCGCTGACTGGCTGAGGCTGGAAGAAGTCATGGCCTATTGCCGTGATGGTGCTCGGAAGTGGAGGGTCGATGCTGGCAACCACATCGGGTTTGTCTTGCAGTATGAGTCGACCAGGTAGTGACGGGAATGCGGATTGTAATGCTAGCATGTCGTGACCCTTACCGCCACCAACGTCCACCAAGAATGAATTATTGTCATCGAAGCCTGAGATCCCATCAAGAAGTTGCTCTTGCACTGGGTAGAAATTTGGTGCGAACCACGGCGTCTTGCCCTCTCTATAACCTCCCATATAATTCGCAAATGCGCCGAAATATATGGGATTCTCGGCCAACCATGGGAAGAAGTGGTTCTTGGTGCTGTGCGCATACTGGAACGGTCCATCAACAGGGTTCAAAGGCTGCTTGTATTGAGTCTTTGAGAAGTACTCCGGCATTCGGTGGAACGAAGGGCCTGCTACGTCAAAGCTTCTTGCCTTCAGTACAACGTAGCAGTTCGCGGTCCACAGAGGGACTATAAAGGCTCCAGCTTACCAATAGAGTACTCCATCCCGGTACTTTGGCTCTATCAATGAGTTTGCGAGCCTCCCATTAGCAAATTTACCTGGCGCCAGCTCTGACACAATGTTCATAGCAACCAAGTGTCGCAGTATTCGTGCTGAGATAGAAGTTCGTCATGGGACTTCCCGCCTATATATAGGGTGGATGACTTACCAAGCAGTTCTTCGTCGGCGCCTGTCGCTGCAGCCATGTCCTTGGCCGAAGCTCCATCGGCTTGATACTGAGCAAGGGTATCGAACAGTTTGAGGTCAAGCGCTGTCCTCATGCATGCCGACCGCGCAGGCTGAGCCAAACATGAGTCTGCAGTTCATATTGTATCCTTTTGCCATACCTCAGCCCAACCGGTGCACGAGATGAACTCGCTAGGCGTTTGTAGCGAAGTCACTAATTTTTGAGCTGCGATCAGCATTTGCTCTCGAGCTGCCGGTTCGCCTTTCTCTCGCGCACTGTCAAGAGCAGTCAGCTGCTTGAGAATCGACGTAGGGTCCATGACTCCAGAAGCATGAAGGTTAGTTGCTGAACAACGAGTTCTACAGTAAGTCGGCCTCTTCAATTTAGGTGGAATTCGTCATGTTTGGGCCGATGGATGGCCTCAAAAATCTTTGGTCCCTCGGATGCTCAGTAGGATCATTTAACACGAGGGAAAAATCCTCCTGCCAGCGTCTGTGCTCGAAATGGTCAGTCATAACTCCACAATAGCTTGATCTCGTTGAAGGCGATCAAGTCACTAGCCCTGGCAGAATCTCAATCCCTCGTGGCAGCAACTGAATACTGCTGAATATGTTGGTAGACCCTGATACACTACGTGTCTTGGACGGTACAACGCAGTATGACTTCCTCCAGGAGGTTTAGCAAATAGCCGCCTGCCAAGCTCCCGCACAGCCCTGTACGCGGCAGAGTTGGAGCGACGAGGTGGCAGCTTTGGCTCACCTCGTGGCTCATGAATCTGTCAAACGTATTGCAGCCGGAGGAGCGATTAGCCGTACTCTTTGGTTGTGATTTGCATCTAGCTGCTATATCGATAACTAGGGGAGTTCTACAAGCAGTCTCGCTGTATTTTTACCATTCATATCTCTTTGATATCCATGACGCCTCGCAGGTCTATTGAAAGATGCTCTCACACATAATCTAGTTTTGCTCAGGCTGCTCAGCAGCGATGTAAAAGTCTGTAGTCTTCGTTATGGTCATGTTGTCCTGCTTTGCTGTACCTGCTCGTGTTTGATCTTTCTGGGCTTCTTGATGTGACCAACTTGTCCGCGTGTCAGCAGATGAGAATGAGACGCCCTCGCCCACCGACGACAGCTTGAACCAGCTGGGAATAAGCG